>JASSUY010011720.1:0-27805 GCA_032466535.1 Forpus xanthops | reverse complement strand
TTAATTTCAATTTATTTTCCCCCCCCCCCCCCCCCTCCCCCAACCCCAAGAAACTTCTGGTTTTTGCCTATAATAAAGGATGTACAAAGTGTTAATATTGAGTCTTCATGTTGTGGAACTGGAGGAAATGGAGATGGAGCACAACTGCTGGGATGCAGCACACATTCCAAGGGTAAACAAACTCATTGTGTGGCATTCTGTATGTATATATTAGTGGAATTGAATATTTAATGACTGTCGCAACAAACTTGATTTCCTATTGTTGTACTGATTTAAACTTCTTTTGTAGGGATCTAGTAAGATGTATTTTGGAAAATTGAAAATATGATGTAATTCCCAAATAAACTGTTTTCCAAAAACACTTACACTTTGTGAACATGACTGCAACTTGACACGCGGTCAGGGGCTGCTTCAGTACTCTTGGCTGTCTAGTGAGGCTTTACTATTGGTAGTAAGCTGCACAGTTGAGTCGGTGACTTGACCCAGAGTACAGGCAGTAGCTGAGAAGCGGTTAAGGATATCTGTACAAGTGCTGCTGGGTTTGTGGATAGTTGTGCAATGATGAGTGCCATCCTTGGCACTGTCTCCCTGAGTCTCACTAATGTCTCTTTGCTTCGCTCCTGGGAATTTGACAGAACCAAGTAGCAGAAGAGAAACGTAAGGACTCTTACTTTAGTTGAATTCCTGACAACTTTGTGATGCAAAGTACTTCGCAAAGGAAGGTAACAAGTATTTCTAGTAAGTTTTTGTTGAACATCTCACCCTGCAGCCTGGCTGCCCAGTGGTCAAGGTTTTTGTGCTGTTACATTCCAAGTGTGAGCACTTGCTTGTTTGAAATGATGGGCCAGGTGCTGAGGAGCAAAGGCCAGAACTTACTCAGCCCGCTCCCCCCTAGACTAACAGCTTTGGAAACTAGCTGCCTCTTGACAGTGTCCCTTTGTGTGCAAAGCAACAAATGCACTGAACTGGGAGTCTTTCGGTGCCCAAGTTAATTTAGTATCACAGGTGCAAATTAATTTGAATTACTAAAATGAACAGCTGAGGGGAGAGTTTGTTCTACATCTGATCTTCAGCCAGACAAAGGGTACTGCTAATAGCACCCATTGTCAATAGCCCCCACTGTTCTAGTGCTGGTTTAGCTTAATCCTCTTGGGCCAGCTGAGACTATTGAAATGTGGCAGCTCAACATTTTTTTCCCTGTGAACAGGAGAGGCTGCACAGCTCCATTACGCTGCTGAGACTGTTGGTTGCAGTCCTGAAAACTGCTGGAGCAGATGTTGAAGGTGGTGGTCTTGGTAGGTTGGAGTGATTGTATTCTAATGGCTAATGTATTTCCTTATGTTTTGCTGCAGCACTTTCTGTTACCTGAGCTTTCTCTGAGCTGCTTGACCTCATCCATGGGAGAAGGTGTCATACTTTGTATCAGCAGGGCCTGACCTTTAATGTACTGTTACACTCTGAAATGCAAAGATGAAGTTTACTTTACTATGAGTGTACTGTACAGCAGAATGTTAACTCTACTACATACAGGTAAAAAATGGCTGAACCTTAGATTTACAATAATGCTCTTACTTGAAACGCTTTCAGGCATGTTATGGATGGGCACTTGACATGCAACTGGCGAGCATTTGCAGTTAAAATTGTTACATACAGCACAAGCTGCCTGGACTAAAATGTCAAGTACAGCTGTGCAGAGTTCAGGAGTGCAGCAGGTAAAGGCAGGGTCATAGTATCCTGCTTTTTCCTGCCATCTTTAGTATGGAGATAGCAGGAGCAGTGCAGTCCAAAAAGTGGGTACTAGCCATGTGCTTCAGGGGGCCTTATAGTCTGAAAACCAGTTACTGCTAGTCACTGTACACTAAGCAGGAAAAAAAAGTGTAACTCTGAATTCAGCTTTAGGCATTTACAGCCCCTCTACTAAGCTGCTTTGAAGCAAGGAATGTGGCTTCTCTTATAGAAGTTTCTCCTTCAGAAATGAGCTTTCCTGGTATGTGGGATGTCCTTCTGTGCTGCTGTGTGCATGGTACACCATCAGTTCTTGGGGTTACAGGGGTAGGTTTGGGGAGCTGGAGAGGTTTTTGTAGCTCTGCAGCCTCTTAGCCAATTATCTTCTTTGTGTTACTGCAGCTGAGTGGTAGGAAGGACTGATGGACAAGTAGAGCCTAAGTTCAAGTCAGAAAACTGGCTGCAGTTCAGGTGTTCGTAGGTTTGGGGCTCTCTGCTAATGCACCTCTGTTTTTGCAGCGGTGAGCCTGGAGAGAGCACTGGAACACTGCAGGCTTGTACTTCCCCCTGTATAGCATCCTCCAGGCACTTCCTATATTAATTCTTGGAACTATGTCTATCTTCTGTGGAGCCAGTCCTTTCTGAAGAGATGGTGTAGTTATGTACTGAAGTAGAGCAGCTGTAGGCGATGGTTTTATGTGCAATGTTGGGTTGTTCTCTAAGAGTAAAGGTTTCTTTTCTAAATGCACTCAGAAAAGAAAGCCTCATTCTGTGCTTAAAGAACAAGCTCCTTGGGCACTGGGTTTTGGCTTGTGTGCAGGACTTTCCTATGTAATGGGGGGAAGAAAGAGAAGGGGTAAAAATAGCCAGAGAGGGGAGCAAGCATTGCCTCCCTCTGCCCTCCAGGGAAGCCCCTGAAGGGAGACTGCTGGTCCACCCTGGCCAGACCACAGTAGCCATGGTCTGCTACTCCCATCAGGACTGCTCTCCCAGGCAGGAGGAGGCTGCTTGCCTTTGGCAAGAAATTGGGATTCCCTAAGTCCCCTCCTGATGGCAAGTTGTTTTCTGAAGTTACCTGTGGAAAAAAACATGACAAGTCACTTCAAGAAACAGCAAAATCATATTTGGGACACATTTTACAAATTACTCTATTTAAAACTTTAATTTGTGATATTAATGACTGCAAAACACTTAGAATGACATTTGTTAAAGGCACATTTCATTTTAATGCATAGTGTACCATTCTAAAATAATCCTAATTTCCTTACAAAGTGCTTGGGCAGCCACATACAGATAAAGTATAGCAAAATATATTTACAATCTAGGGTTTAAAATCTTAATCTGCCTAAAAATACTTTAAAAACTACAGAGATAAAATTAGTGCTTTCTTTCAGCTTACCTGGGTGAACAGACCCTGCCCTCTATTTTTTTTTGTTTTCTTCTTTTTTTTTTGTGATTTACTTAGATTAAAAAAAGATTTCTGTACAAGATGTAGTTACAAAAATGGTATTTTTTGAGGCTACTTTCATATGTATTAAGCACCCTGTTAGATGCTCATATATATATTTGGGAACCAAGAAGGGCGAGCTGACTGTACCTCAAAAGTCTTGGTTTCAGCTGGATACAGGAACATGATTTGTTTGCTTACTGATCACAGTCTGGAAACAAGTGATGCTGAGAAGTGGCCTTGCTGCCAGATGTTGCGTGGAGCATGGGGAAGCCGCCTGCCTTGTTCCCAGGGGTGCAGCATTTACACCTAGTAACCAGTGATTTCTTTTCCTCCCAAAGCCTCTCCCCTGCAGGTCTGTCCAGCATCATGATTCTAAACCACCACCTCAGTGCTGCACACTCCAGTGGTTCACATTTCTTCTTGTAATTTTATTCATAGTTTTGCATCCAGTTGAGCGCTGATTCTGTCTTAGCCCTTGAAAAGCAAACTCCTGGCTGGGATGAACCTGGGCGAGGACATCTGCAATTAGCTCCAAGTGATGCTGGAGCCAAAGGACCACATGTGGAAGTTACAGAACACCAGATGCCAAAACCAGGTCTTGGGATATACAAGTATGCACAGTGTCTGGTCTAAGTTATTTGTCAGCTTTTGAGGTACAGGTTTAGTGTTAGGGGGTTTAGAAAATATACACTGTTTTTTATCAAAAATATTTATACATTCTGTTACAACATATTGCTTTTACCCAATCTATGTTCTGGAGGTCTGTGGCCTACACGTCAACAAGTATTTCTTCACTGAGATGTATGATGTTCACTTGGCCACTGCTTAACATTAATGAAGTGGTATAATTAAATTACTTGCCTGGACATAAGAATACATTACAACTTCCAAATATACATGTTCACAGCATGTATACATTGAAAATCCTTATGTTTTCTAAAAGTGATATGATATTGTACAGCAGATAGAGGATGATCGAGGTGGTTAGATACAGACTGGTTAACTTAGCTGTCCACTCAGCGAGTGGGAAAGGCATGGGTTTGAGTACAGAAGTGGCTGGATGGGCTTGGGAAATGCATACATCTTGCTCTGTGGGGTTAGACTGAGCACCATCCTCCTCACATTCTTCAGATCAACCAGGGTTTTAAGCCATGCTTAAAGGCAAAACTGTTTGGCAAGTGGCTTTGGTAAACTTTCCGGATTTTTCTGGATTACTTTGTTGTAATGGAAGCACTTACACTGTTGTTATCTCAAAGGCAAGGTGTTTAACAGTTTTCCTAATAAATACCATAGAAAATTTACAAAACAAGGCATATCTGTTCTCCATACCGTTACTTTAAGAACACAAGATGAAGGTGTACATAGAAACGTGTAGTTTTGTAGACTGCACACGATAACGTGTTAACAGAAATCATTTGCCTTCTCCAGCTAGAGCCATGTTCTGTGCGAGTGTCATCAAGATCCCAAGCTTCTATCTCCGTGTGGTGTGGCTGAGCAGAGATCAGTGATCACCTAGCTCAGAGTCTGCTTTCCCCATGTAAGGCAGACACTTTAAGAAGTGATGTGATCTGCTGTGAGAGAAACAGTGCAGACCCCATGTGTGCCCATGTGTGGGAAGCTTAATACAGCTGGGTTCACCAACTCAAGAACTCCATAGACCTGCTTTCCAGTGCTCAGATAAAAAACAATATACAAAGAGGCCACTCTTCACAAGAGGGTCAAAACAGTACTTAAAAAGATCTTCATGTGATTTAAAAAGACAAACCAAGCTACAGGTGGCACAGACAGCAATAGAAGGGTGGGTATTCTTCTGAGAGAGGCATTCTTGTGAGCCAGTCAGCTGGGGTTTCATAGTGTCTGGAAGTTAACACCAATCAGCAATGTAATCAAAATCTCTGAACATTTCCTGCTCTTCTTCTGAAAGTATCCTGGGTTCGCGAGGTGGAGTGAGGATAGGTGCTTCAGAGGTAAATTCATCATCGAAATTACTAACGTCATCTCGTCCTCTAATGGTGGGTACAAAAGGAGGCTTCACTTTCTTGGCCAGTAAAGCACTCCAATCTATTAGCTGTAAGATAAACCAACTGCAGTTTAGTTTTCCTCTCTCTACTTCTTTGTGGCCTTAGAAATATTACTAGTCTGTACTCACCCTGAAGAAGTGATGCTTTTTCACATCCTCAGCATCTTTCTCTCCAGCGCCAAGACGCCGCTCTGGATTTCTTCGTAGCAGCTGAGAAAACATGCATGATTTCAGAGCAGAAATACAGGGACAGGGGAGGAATGAGGGAGGCTGAGAGCTACTGTGTAAGAGTCAGCACCAAGATTTGATGGACAGTGATGGATACTGACCATCTAAGGAAAGCCTTGGTCCTCAAAGGAAGTGGGAGATGATGCTTTAGCTTTATGCAGGTTAAGTGGCAGCAGTGCTTTTCTAGCACAACTCCACCAGCAGTTCAGCTATGAGCAGCCACAGAGAGAGAGCAGGCACAGACTGCAGGTCTCTGGAACTGAGACTTGGTGCCTGAAGTGATCTGTGCATCTTGTGTTAAGCAGAGAGAGTCAGAATTGTGCTGGAGAGGATACAGGATTTAAATGAACTAGTATTTCTTGCTTGACTCATGAAAGAGAGCCTGCTCTGCTGTCTCCTGTGCTTTAACATATACGCTGCAGCAGGTTGCTGAAGTGGGTGCTAGACTGATACTCTGTGTCAGATGTTTATGTGGAGAGGCTCCAGTAAATGCTACCAACTGTGGTGAGCTTCTACCTTAGACAGGTTCAAGTATCTTCTTCAGATAAGCCCAGGCCCTGCACTAAGGAACAGCACTAGTAATCAACATCAGCTGTTCTTTGCCAAAGGGACTGCAGATGCCACATGCAGTGTTCTCTGCCCCAGTTGGAAGGAATCCAAAGAGATTTAGAAGTCTTTGAATTAAAATATTCATGTGACAATGTTAATCTACCAAATAGGTCAATGCAACAGTGTTCTGCTACGAAGAAAGCTGAACTTCTCTAGTCAGATAAGGCTAGGAAACTGAATTCAGGGAGAAAATAGAGCTTCTAGTGTTTTTTTCAAGTGAAATACTTGATCCTGAATGGAGTGGAATGGCACTGACAGGTTTCATTTAAGGTGATGGGCAGCATGGCACAGCATAAATGGAGTAGCTGAAATTTACTTGTGGACAAAAAATAGCAGGCACAGGTTCTTCAAGTGTTTTGTTCCTCACCAAAGCAATTAATTTCCTTAATTGGGATAAGAGGGGAATGTGTTATGACTATGATGTTCTTACCCGTCTCATTATAGAGATGGCCTCTGTAGACAGGAACCGTGGATATCTTACTTCATCATTTACAATACTGTCAAACACCTCTTCTTCATCATCTCCAGGGAAAGGAGACTATAAGGCAAGTAATGAAATGCTGTTAACAGGCTTAAACATCACTTAAAATTGAAAAGATGTGTGTAATTCCAAAACTGGCAGCTGAATATATCCTGCAATGAAGTCTTCTTGTTCCCAGGAACCAAATACGGTAGTTTTCCATGAGGAGGAGAGAAAAGGCTGTTTTGGTGTTGTCCCTTAATTCCTACTGCGGGATTAGGCTTTACAAATATGTTTTTAAAAGCAGAAACACCTAAAATGGGGATGATCTTTATTGACACAAGATACACAGGGAATGGGGGAAGTATTGATCAGCTTTCCTTCAGGACAGCTGCCATCCACAAGCAACATGGTCTAGACTAGTTTATGTCATATCTTTAGCATGTGACAGCTCCAAGGTTTTCAGACTGTTCTGAAGCGGGCTGACAGATGTAGGTGACACCCTAGAAGCTTTTTGTCTTTTAGCACATAGGCCATCTATGCAGTACCTGAGAGATACTCGAACAGAAGGGTCTGGAAGGTAAAGCAGCATACACAAGGTAAATAATTACTTGGTAGTAATTTATTTATACTAGCTCATTTACATGGAACTGGGCCATTCTGTTTTAGTGCAGGTGTAATTCAGATGGTGAGCAGCATTGTCTTGAACCAGCTACAACTCATTCACTTCTACAGCTACTGATAATTCAAGCTTGTGGCATGATCATCAATGTTTATAGCATTACAGCAGCTAGTATCAGGTAAGTGGCTGCTCAGTGTTTAATACTTCTTAACACATTAGGGTGCTCACTGTAAAACCAGGTATGCCTACACATACTGGGTATGCAAGCAGGGATGCAACCGTGACAGGTAGGACACACTCAATGTTGGCAGGCCAGTACCTTGAGTTTTGTTTCCTTTTTAAACATACATTAATGACTCCACTGTATCTTACTAGAACTTACCTCACCCACTAGCATCTCATAGATAAGTACACCAAGACCCCACCAGTCCACAGCTCTTGTGTAGGAAGTTTCTGTCAGCACCTCTGGAGCAAGAAATTCTGGTGTGCCACAGAACGTGCTTGTTCTGTCTCCAAATCCCATTCCTGAAAAGTCAGTGAATAAAAAGCAAGCAGTTAGGGAACTTTTTTTGCAGCTGAAGTCACAGTAAATGTTTCAACACCTACTGCATTTACTGTATTCCCTCTTAGGCCATCTAAAAGCTAAACATGGAGGAGTGGCTATACAAACTGAAGAAGAAAATGGACTTTTCTAGATCTTCCCCTGCAGTCAGGTTTGAGACACACTGTAATTTCAGTTGCAACCTCTACTTGATGTCTTAATTGAAAGGTAGCTGCCAGTAATGGAATGTTTGAAAGTGTCATTCGATCATCTAGACTTCCTTTTTGGGATAAATGTCACCTTTCTAGCTGTTAGTGTACTTCGCATGTCATTTCCACATTCTTAGATCTGCAACTACTTCAGAGTTAAACAAGTAGATAATGAATTTGTAAAAAGTAACAGCAATGTACTGGTACTTCATTGTACAGTCTTAATTAACATACTCAGAATGAGGGAAAACACTGCTTTTTCTGCTAACTTGCAAAATGCAGCAGTGTGCATTATGAAGAAGCAGAGATACAGTGAAGTAGGAGTCAGAACAGGGGAAAAAGGTCAGTAAAAAAAACAGTGCTATGCTCAAAGGCTCCCGCTAGTTCCCTACTAAGGAACTTCCCTTTATCTCCACGTTTGCACAGTCTACTTTTTCCTTCAAATGATAGAGGATAAGGACACACACTGCACATTTGGCAGTCCAAAGGTCTCAAAGAACAGCCAAGAGTAAGACAGACTGCAGAATTCCCCTAGAAAGAAAATGTAAGGGCCAGTACCTTCTTTGCAAAGACCGAAGTCAGCAATTTTCACAAAGCCTTCTGTGTCCAGCAATAAGTTATCCAACTTCAAATCCCTAAATGAACATTTGCAAACAGAATTGCATCACTGATGTTCCTTCAGCGCTATTCAGGATAGCTGAAATCCCTCTTGGGAATGGGTTAGTGACTACTTACCTATACACGATCTTGTGTTCATGTAAATACTGAAGTCCAAGAACCACACATGCAGCATAGAATCTGTTGAAAAAGTTGAATTGGAAATGGCAAGGGAATTTAGTCTTCCTTTTCAGAGTGCAAAGTCTGTTCTTATCAATCATTTTTATTAACCATCCTCTGAAGATTACTGATTGTTTTTTCAAGTACAGATTACAAGGTCAGAGTTTTTAAAGCCAGATGGCAAAGATGCATAAAGTTGCAGCTTTCAAGCTGTGGTATGTTGGCTTGGCCTGGAGGATGACTTTTCTGTAGTATCTACTGCCAGGGCATTGAAGGATTTCCAATTTGGCTTGTTATTTCTTTTTTTTAGCCTTGTCTGCCATCTTAACTTGTCATTTTGCTTTTTATGTAATCTCTTTTTATAGAAAGAATATTATAGGCATTAGATACTTGTAATTTTTGAATACAGTGTAGATTTGGGCACATTAAACCTGAACGTGTCTTCTTCTAAGACAAAGAGTTAGAATCTCTGACCCTTCTTAAAAAGCATTTACTGAAATGACCTGATGCAAAGGCATGTGGGGATAAAGTTCTTATCTGCTGAACAAAATGCCCTTCACTTAATGCCACAAAAAGGGATGGATACTCACACTGCTCTGGGTTCAGAGAAGACATCAGTATGAATGTGCATCATCAGATCCCCACCAGCAGCATATTCCATTACAAAGCAAACGTGATCTTTGGTTTGGAAACAAGCAAAAAGGTTCACCAAGAAGGGATGTCTTACACTATTCACAGTTTCAAATATTCGCTTTTCACACATCAAGCTGCAAACAGAAAGTCAGTACAAATTTAAAGCTTTAAATAACTGTGTTTCAACTCTCAGAAACTACTGGCAATTGATGCCTTACGTTTTTTCCTCCAATATTATTCTGGATAAGGCAAGAACATTTTTTATTTCAATAGAGATTTTAATACTTGCTCACGCATGAAGTTGATGCCAAGATTTCCACAGTCACATTTGGCTTTCACCAGTGAACAAGGAAATCTAGCAGTCTGTGAGAACTGTATCCTGCCAATTCTCCTTCCAAATACATTAAGTGGAAAACGGTATCAATTCTAGAGGCATGTAATTCCAGATTATTTCTCCTTAAACCAATGGGTTGATTTGTAGCTTATTCTTAATGCAGTTACCTTTCTTCCTGCAAGTCAAATGAATATAGCCATTGCTATTTAACAGTTGTAGAAGCACTTTCTTGTGCTAAAATGAGATAGTTTTGTAACTGCCACATCACTTCCAAGCAAAGCAAAATCTGAGTTGGGCAGAAAGCAGAGTATAAACAGGACTTGAGGGAAAATATGATGGACAAAGTACAACAGTATGTTACAGGGTGAGGAAAACCATTACAGGGGTTTCTGCCATGGTCCTCCTGAAATGTGAAGGAATTCTAACTAATTAGAATAAAAATTGCAACAGACCCTCAATGAGAAACAGGATCAGCTTCAAGTCACAGGCACACTAAGAGAGGTACTAACACTGTTCAGTAGTGCTGGGCTACACTGCTCCCTCCTTGCCTCAGGAGGAAGACTGCACGTCTGCAGCAGCCAAGCAAGGAGATGACAGCTTGTTCTGCTCTTTCACTGAATTTAACTACGGTTTGTTAGGGTTCACAGTTGTGCTGCACACAGAAAGAAAAGAGCTGATTTATGGAATCCGTGTTACAAACTGACCTGTCTACTTCATCACGAGCAACAATGTCTCCTTTCTTTAAGGCTTTAATGGCAAACATCTCATTTGTGTTTTTGTACTCTGCCAGCAGCACCTAAAACAGAAGATAAGGGACTCATTTATGAGCTATACCCAGTTTTTGATAAAGCCTTGACCTTTGTTACCACTTTTCAACATTTACCTTTCCAAAATGTCCTCTGCCCAGTACAGCACAACATCTGAAATCCTTCAGACTGAATTGAAAGCGTTGTTGTGATCTACGTAAATGAAACAACAGTCAAAAATCCTCTAGTTGGTTAATTTTTAAGAGTACCTAAATCAACAACAAACCCATTTCATTATTACCTTCTGTCTTCAGGCTCTCGGGTGTTGGTGTATTTTATGTCTGAATGGGGAGCATCAGACTCGCAGATTATTTCGGGCTGGAGTTTTGGGACAATACTATTTCTGCCATTTTCAAAATCAAAAGTTGTTACTTCATCCTGTGAAGAAAAACAAGGCTGAAGATTTAAAACTGATTGTGAAGGCAAATGAATGCAGAAATTTTACTGGAGGCCTGTGAAATTCATAACGCAAGACTTATCTAACCTAAAATAGGCTACAGAGAAACAAGCTGTGAGTGATGAAGCTATTGCTGCAGTTATTCTGCTTTTTGTTAATAAAGCCATTTTCTCACTGAATAATCTAATGATTTGGGGCTTTTGTTATTCCTGTGTAGGAACCAATGACATACATGGAGAGTTAAGCACCAACCACAGAAAGTCTGCCACCAAGGGTAACTGGAGCTGTTTGTTGAGACAATTCTGAATGTGTAATTTAAGTGAGCATATGCTGTAAGGGGGAGAAATCCATCATAAAGATGCAACCTTGTTAAACTGTATAGGCCAAATTACTTAGTTACTTGCCTGAGATGGTACATCAGGAGCCTTTATGTCAGATGAAGACTCACATATTTCCCCAAGGGAAGATGCGCGTGGTGGAGCAGGTGGAGGCTCAGGCTCAAGTTCAAAGTCCAACTTGGCTACAGCAGAGTCACTGGCAAGGAAATAAATAACTCCTCAGTGTGCAGAGATCATTTTACTGGTATGAAAACCAATTTAAACCTGCGGGTTACGTAGATTCCTCCTAGAACAAATCCATGCATCTAAATCTGTCTATAAAATGGCTGAGCAAAATTAACACACTGAAAGGTCTGTAGTTTTGCACAGTAAATAGATTTGACATCCAGTACATGCACATAAGCCTCTTATTGTTATTCTTAAAAAGTACTTAGGAGCAGTAGGTATTCCCTACCTGGCTGGCAGTGTGAGCTCAGGAATGCTAGCATCAACCACTGGCCCAGTAGCAGGCACTGGTGCTTGAGGGCTGAAGGTGCCAGAGTGATTTACTGTAGGAATAGCTCTTCTCACCAGCCTTCCCCAAGTGGCAATGTTAATATTCATTTGAGGAGCTCTGAGAAATGTTTTGCCTATGGATATTGTGAAAAAAGAAAACAGAGTGCAAGTCATTTCCTTGCTTATTACCAAAAGTTCTAATTAAAAACATTAATTCATATTCATCGTTTATGAAGAACAAACTGAATTTGTCATATTCCTTATCAGTTCCTAATTATTAATTAACTGTAAATGCATAATAAGGAATTCTAAACCAAAACATTTCTAAATGCAATGCCATACCCTTGATTATCAACAGCTTTCTTCACAGGTCAATATCAGATCTCTGCATAAAAGAAATCACAAGTCCATATCAATTTTAAGCTTTACATGTTTGTATTAAACAATCACCTTGCTGTTTTGAAAAGATTTTCTTCTGCCTCTGGAGTTTTGGTCTTCTTTCAATAACAGGATTAAAAAATGTAACCTGCAGTTCAAATACAGGGTGTTAGAATTCCAAGTTTCAGGACAAAATCCATTCTTCAGAGTTTAAGAACAACTTATCAAACTGTTCTGCAGTGTAATACTTACACTGTGCAAAACATTGTAAAATATACTGTTGTATAACAAGTATGCTCACATGCCCAAAAGAAACACCCTTACCTCTGCAAACAGAGTACCCTGGGGTTCAAGATAGAGACACATGCCATGCCGTTGGTTATCCAGGAAATCTTCCAACCTCAGGAACTTGACTGCACACAAAGACCTCCAGTCACGCCAATAAACAGAGATTTCCAATTCACGTGACTACGACAGGAAACATACACACAGGAAATTACTTACTGGCGATTGTTCTGCAAGAGGTACCTCTGTGCAACTGTAAGATCTAGCAACTCGGGGACTGAGATGCAGAGCTGCTCCTTCAAAGGAATGCCACTTATAGAGATGTACTGGAAAAATTCTATGACATGGCTTTACCAAATCATCCACACGACCCGATCTTGGAATTTACTGATAAACAACGAGGAATTGATGACCCTTATAAGAATTTAAGCTTATCCATCACGGGCTAAAAACATGTGGCAGTTTGGAGCAGAAAAAGTAACATCTCTGGAGTGCCAGCCCAGCGTAACAGCTTAACCTCTGCGAGCTCTTTCTGATGAGGATGGGAACACACACATCTCAAACTTGAACATCATGCAGCAACAGGAAAACAGGCAATGTATTGAAATTAATCTAAGTACTGACTGTGGCTGTCAGTGAATTAAGAACACATTTTTACCCTGTCTAGTTCCAGTGTAAATTTCTGATCCCAGGACTGATTGGAAATAGGCTTCCAGCTAGTTTGACCAACCACAGTGTTATCCAGCTTCAGTACAGCACAGACTTCATCTGTAAGCAAAGCACACAAACTCAGCTTAAATCAGTAAGAAGATTTTCCACAAACAAAAAATCTTCAGTACAGTTCCCTTTAAAAAATGTAATCTCATAGTTAACTGGTTCTTGTGGGCATAATAGTGTAGTTGTGCTTTTGTTCCTTTTCTTCTGAACCAGATGAAGAAGCAGCTAAGTTTAAAGCTTCAAATCAATGTGGCATTTTACATTACAGAACAGGGCATGCACACTGAAATGTAAATGTGTGAAAATAAGAGAAGGCAGAGTATACTGAACTGGACAAGTCATCGTTTTTCAGAAGGTTTCTGCTACTCCCACTTTTGATTTTATTGGTTCTGCCAATGAAAGACGGTCTGGCTTCATTCGGACTCCAACCAGGTAGCGTAATGGAGGTAGCTTTGGATCGGCCAGGGACGTTTTCCAAGATATCTTGGCAGCCCATCAGCCTCACTTCCAGGGTACCTAGAACAAGACAGACAGGGATTTATCAGAGTTCTGTTACTGAGTAAACAAAGTGAATGACTAATGTTGATTTATGGCAATAGCTCACACTCTGATCCCCACAGGCTACAACAGAAGTATCAGATGAAATTAAAAGACAGATCTGAGACTAACATACTGACAATAAGCACTAGGAGACAAATACATGGGACTCAACCTCTGAGAAGGAGCAGCAGTTCACCAAAATGAACAAAGTAAGTTGCTGTTGTGTCTTAGAAGTATGTTTCCTTCACCTAAGACCTGCCCTGGGTTCAAGCCAGAGGCAATGTCACTTCTTCAGATGACAAATCCTGTTTCCTATTGAAATGATGTAACTTGCAGATAGGACAATAACTATTTTCCATGAGCTTTATATAACCAATTAATATTGGAGACATTGCTTCACTAATTAACACATTCACTATTGAAACACACTGACTGTGTATGTATTTGTTTCAGATGCATTCAGAAATCACATTTGTCTGCTGTATGTTAAAGTCAAATTTGAGTTACTGTATAATCTAAAAATCACTGAATTGTTCCAACTTCACTGAACTTAGATTTATACAAGCTGGGACAAGATGCTACTCTTCAGTGTTTTCTACATCTTTACCCAAATGAGGTTTAGAGGCTGCTGCTCTAATTTAAGTTTCCTCCAGCAGAACATACGATGGTAGGCTTACCTCATCCTGTACAAGATAGCATCTCTAAAACTGTGACACCACTGCCACCAGAAAAATTAACTATTAAAGTGGTGAAATCAGCCAGTTCATAATCATGCTGTCACCAGAAGTGCAGCTCCCAAGCAGTGTTCTTCTGACAGCACATGTACTTAAAGTGTGAAACTTTAAAAGTACTATTTTATAACACAAGTTTAAGTCAGGCTTGACCTAAAAATGGTCTGGCCACGTTACAGCCCACAGAACAGACATCAGGAAACCAATCTGAGAAGGAATCCCATCCTACAGGGAACAAGCAGCTGTAAGTGACCTCCAAGTATTAGGCTATGAAGGTAAAGAGATGCTATGGGCTCCCAGAACAGGATAAAAGAGTACTTTATTCCCAACCTCTGCTTAGGGGCTGAAATAAATAAATACATAAATAAAAAGCAGAGGCTATAATGTTATATAAGAACATAAAGATCTGTTGATGCACTGTAAAATGACATAGCACTGATCTATTTTTCACTAAGAGTTAAAGGCAAAACACAAAGACACCGTTCACTTAAATCCAGTTCAATACAAAAAGGTCTTTGTGTAGCCATTATGAAAGTGAAACTATGAAGAACACTTCACAAGCTTGTAACTCTGTTCTGATAACTCCATTACAAACTGTTCACAAGCATCAGTAAACTACATTTAAAGAGGAATTACCTGTCACTACAGTGCATCTGACCCATGATTATATGTTATGTTTTTTACTGTTTACTACATGTGTTACTGAACCAAAATGGAGGACAAGAAGACTCGCTCCATTTTCTTGTTATTGCAGAAGAGTTCCTCTTTTTGGTTTAAACTATAACCCCACAGTACTTCACAACTACATTCTGATTTCAGTTATACATGTATAAGGAGAGCACCATTTTGATTACAGACTGTTTCTGTAATAAACTTACTCCATTAATAGTTACACCTAAAATGTTTTAGGAAACAAAACACCAAACCTACCTGTACTAGGAATTCTGATACAACCCCTTATTAAATAAATTCAGTAAAGTCACCTATTCCCAAGTAGTCAAAAGTAGTTGTTTTTTCTTCAAGGAGGCGAATGTTTAAGAACTCTGTGAAAGCATGGTTCATCTCCTGTAACAGTTTACTTCCTTTGAAGAACCATTCCAGGCGAACACAAACTATGAGAAGTTCCTCAGTCTCGTATGTAACCTCTTGTTCCCTCACTAAGGCTAAGTCTCTAACCCAGAAATAATCAACATTTGATTGCACGGCAAACAACTCACATCAGTGAATAGAGGCTCCAGTAGTTCCATGCATGCTGCTTAGGATCTTCCTCTTTGGTTTAGGAATACAACACGGTTTTGGTAGCAAAAATGTCATCTTGTAGAAAGTCAGTGTGGTCCAGTGGGTAAAATAAGGACTGGGCAAAGAGCTGGGTGCCTAACTCTGCCACTGACCTGTTACATGATCAGGGCAAGTCACTTAACCCTTTGCACCTCAGTCACCCCTTTTGTAAAATGGGGATAATTTCACCCACCGTTTAACATTCTTGATAATAAAAGATGAAAGGCATTGGGTAAACGCTAGTAGTACCATCCCATAGTGACCCAACTTCACTTTATCAATCGGATTATAAAAAGGCCACCAAACAAATCAAAGAAACTTATCTGTATTGTTTTGGCGCACAGACACTTGCAAGTTCTAAATGCCTTTGTCTGGGAAAAGAACAACAATGAAATATGTCCAGAAAGAAATGAAGCTGGCATTAAAAACTTGTTTTAAACCATTGAATACAGTAGGAAAGAAGGTTCCATAAATCTTACCTGTTAAAGCTGCTGGTTTGGACAGCGTACTATACTGGTTCTGTGTAGATATTACACTTTGACGAGGACTTAACGTGGGTGAAGAGACCAATGAAAGCTCCTCTATAATAATACTGCTTTTGGGATGGTTTTTAGGAAGTTCATTCAATCTCTGTTCCAGTGAATACTTCAAGAGGTCCAGCTTCTGGCTTGACTCATTAAATCTTGCTTGAGCCTTCTTAGACAAGAAAAAATAATGAAATATTTCATATCTTTTTTTTTGCCTTGAAAGAGCATTTAAAATAAAGCATCAGAAATTGTAATGACATAAATTACTTCTGAAAGTGCCTTTCTGTCAGTGACCTTCCCAGATCCAAGTAACTTCATCACATTCTTTGCACCTTCTGCTACAGCATACTCTATCCTAAAGTGATGCCGTAATTCTTCCATTCGGAGTTCAAGAGGGCTTATCACAGGTTTTGCTGCAAAGAGATACAAACAATCTTCAGTGAAGACCATGCCCAGGTTAATTTCTTTAATAGTGACTCTTCCCCCCTTTAAATGGAGGGCAGAAAACAAGAAAAAAGGGGAAAAAGTAGTGAGATGCTGATTTGATATTCCAAAACAAAGCTTGAATACGTCATAAAAGGAACAGCGAGCTTTTAAGCATGTGCATTTGAAGGAAGAAATAACTGATCAGGGCCTCAATCCCATAGCCAGGTGCTACACCTTGAAGAGCTGTGATTGCTAATGAATGCGGGAGAAGAACGTATCTTGAGTAAAGGGATAAAAGCCATCGCTCAGCTGGCAAGAAGGAGGTTTTGAGACTTCCACATTTCTAAACCATGCTCTGAGGATTAATCTCTCAAGCTACTCTGCAGCTAAGTAGATCCCTGATTGCTTTCTGATAATCCTTCTGCTTCACACAAAATCCCAGGGAATCTGGCTTCCGCCAGCACAGACAATGTAAGAGGTCCCATATGCTGCCTTCCCTGGCGGTTTGGGTTAACCATTGTAACGTCTACTCCTTACACTGCTTAGAACAGAAAGCTTCCTGGATATATTCTTTTCTGTTTAAAGCTTTAAGAGTAGTAGCAACACAAAAAGACATCTAAAGCCCCTTCTAGCTAGAATACCTTTCTTCTTTTGAACCCACAATGTATGTAATTCATGGGCTAAGATGGGGTACTAAAAAATGCCGCAAGTGTCCTAAAAATGTAAATCAGCAAAAATTAACCCCTGTCCCACACTCTCACACACACAAGCTTTTCACTGTCTAGGATATATCCAGGACCTGATTACAACCTTCATCATACAACTTCAATACTAAGAAATGCATACAAATAAAGCTCAAGATTGGAGATGTAATGATATGTGCACAATTTTACACTCCACTCATGCTATAGCTCTGGGGTAATTTTTATTTCCTATTTAAAGATTTCAGAAAAAAAATGCAAGTTTAAAACTATCCCTGAAATGTGCCATGAGTATTTCAAGACATTTTAAACCCAGGTTTGTTTCTTACCCATAAAGACAGCCAAAATTCGCCTCCATCTGTGCTCTCATTAGTAATAAGGTCAACTGATTTAAGCACAACAAGCAGGCCTTGCACCTGCATCAGGTTTTGGTTTTTAGGATAGTGAAAAGATTATATGCTTTAAAGGAAATTACTAGTTATGGTTAAGATAAAAGAAAGCATGTATGAAGGGAGAAAGAAGGACCATAAAGCAAAAATGGACTGCATAAGGTATGAAAAGGATGATGAAGAGAGATTGTATGTCTCTTCTTTAAGCTTGAGGTGATTTGCTTTAAGTGAGATGTATCTGTCATCCTAGCACACACAATAGTTTGCCTGGTTTCCAGTTATTTTTGGCTCTGTCCAACATTACTACTAGAAATTTATGGTAACACTGTTTGCATATGGGTGCACATCTATGTGGCATCCTGAAGTTAATGATTTATATTTCATTTCTACTCACTCACCATTATCAAAAGCCAATTCATTGGTCTGCACTGCCTGAAGAATCTGCATCCTTATAACCTCTATTTTTGTCTTGCTGTCCTGGAGCATCTGCTGAGCTGTGGCAAGAAGTTTTCGATCCTATTAACATGAACAAACAAGTTAAAACGATAAACTCTTCATGGAACAAAACACTTTGAAAGCTTCAAAACTGACACGCTTGAGAAACAAGAACTAAATGTATGCAGTTCATTTGGTATAGCAGACTGATACAACTAACCACATTAGGGTATTAGTGGAAATTAAGTTAGGACAGAGTTAGTTATGGTCGATTAAAGACTGTAAGCTAACCCCACGGGACCAATCTGTTTAAAGCTGAATAAAGGACCTATGATCTAACAACATTACATGTTTAGATTAATGTTTTGTGAACTGATTCTAAAGAAAGGATAAGAAATTACATGCAAAATACCTTCGCCTTATGCAGAAGGACTCAAATTTACTGTATGACGAGAGCTCTTCTAACAGACACAATTGCTCAACTAAGTATGTATAAAAATTACTGTACTAATTCACTGGAGCTGATACTCAATTCTGAAGTTAGAAAGTTAGCTTACATAGCACATTCTAAATAAGTCTGCTGTATGTCTTCCTGAACAAATCAAAGCTGAAGATTGTTTTGCATTAATAAATACATAATACATGAGGGTTACTTCCTTAGCTATCTCATCAGCAACATAAGAGTGCAGTACTTTTCATCTAAATGAGGCTAACTAATTTAGAAGAGAACCTTTCTGAAGATGAACTTTCCAACTACCTGATGATACCATTTTCTGTCTTCCAGCTACTGGAGAACTGCCTTACAATGGCCTATCAAATGGTTCCTGGCTGTAGAACTGTGCATGTGCTTCTATGGCTGCTGCATGGTGCTCTATGTTCTGGGAATTACCAGGTAACTTAAAGGTGACCTGACTTGCAGTAAGAACAAAAATAGGGGTATAAAGAAAATGTAAGGCAGTCTATTTGTCCTGTCTGTGCAATACTAATCAATCACAGTAATGAACAGTAGTCAGTGAAGATGAGCATCGCACTTGTTACAGCCCAAAGGGTATTCTGGTTAACTCATTCTGTAGTCACTCCATAACCTCATTAATAAGGTACTTTCCCATAGACATGGTTTTACTTATATTTTTAATTTTATAATGAAGTGATGATTTATTTAAGAAGTTAAATTCAATCCTTCCTCTTTCCACAACCATTACAAAGAACTGCAGTGTAGCACAGATAGACAGAGCTAGAATTACTAGCACTACCAAGAATACTGGGAGAAAAATAGCATGATGAGAAGAAAAACTCTACCTTCAGAGCTCCTCTGACCTTGCATCTAATGTAGATTACAAGCAACTTTAGAATCCTGTATTAAACCTAACCAATGCATCATTCCAATGTATGAATATGCTGCGTTTCTTGACCTGTATCTTCACTTTTATCTTATTTTTGATCTTGCTCCTCTTGACTGTCCCTCATAGCCTCTTACCACAATGGATTTGCTTGCTCAGGGGCAATATCAGCCCTTCAACGTGTAGAATGAAGGCAATTCAGGATTATAGAGACATCCTTATGTTTTCAAGAGACAGCAAATCCCATCTTGAGAACCAAATGGATATGTTATACTCAGCAGGTCTTTTAGTGCTGGAGGCTGAACACAAAGCACTTCAAGGCATCTCCTGAGCACAGAAGGGCTGACAGTGCCTGAGAACCTGATCTGCAGAGCTGTCATGGGATCATAGAGAATCCACACAAGTCCAAGCAAAGATGATCAGTATCTCAGAAATGCTTCAGTCCAAATAGGTTGAGCTGAACGTTACTGAAGCAAGTACAGAGGGAAAACCTCCCCATGAGATGATGGGTTCATTACTATTAACAGACTGCTTTCTCAATTTGAGTAAACAAATGATAACCTCCCTCCATCAAATTCAGGCCTGAAAGTAATACAACCAATCTGAAAGCAGATTATACAGTACACTTGATAAAGGTCATGGCAGAGTTTAACATCTTTAAGAGGTCCTGTGAGTACTTTTTAAAGAACTCGGGATTACCTGGGTTGGAGTCACACTGGGAATTTCCTGCCCCTTTTGCCCACCTCATCCAGATGCTTGAGTTGCTTTAAGCTCTCATTTTAAAAGATAATCACCATGCTCAAGCCTACAGGTTAAACCTGCCGAATTAACTCACTGCTGAGTATTAAGAACACGAGAGAAGGAATACGCACCATTTCCACCCTGCTGGTTGAAGCAGCTGGCAATGCTTTTTGTGTTTTCCAGCTTGTTCTTCCCAGCCCAGTTACTATATACACTCAGGCTGGTAGGCTGATCTAAGCACTTACCAATTGCAAATACAAGATTCAATCATCAGTTTTAATTACATGCCTCAATCCTAAAGCAAACCAGGATTTACCCTTTTTACTTAGTCTGATCAAAGCCTGCCTCCAATGTCTACTATTACAGCCCCAGCTTTTAGTTAAGTTTTTTCAGGCTGCTACAAGGTTACTTAGGGAGGGTTTATTAGGAACATAACTCATGTATGTCTTTTGATCCAGTTGGGTCAGCTGGTTATTATTTTTAAGTGTACCTGATGTTAAGTACATGGCCCCGGAGGTTGTAGACTCCAGGGTTTCCAAGAGCTAAGGGACTGTGGTGCATGGACAGCATTCCCAGGCACTTAGTCATAAGGTGCACTCCAGATACTGTTTCCATCTGCCCCAGGCTAGCAGGGTACAGGTCATTTTCAGATAAGACTACCAGCCTACCAGCTGGTTCCACAGAGGTGCTGCTGGGACAGAGTGAGCTTGATGACACCTGTGGTCCCAGCTAACATCATTTTCTCATAGTCTAACCTCATTTTTCTGGCAGTGAGCAACATCCACTGCCATTTTCCCAATGTCCCAGTCATGAAGTAAGCAGGTAACACAGTGGACCTGCCTCTCCACCACTCCCTATCAGAAACTGACTCAAACACACTAGGTTTCTCCAGCACTTACTGGTTAAATCCATAGATGCCTACTCTTCGAGTCAAACCTTCTTCCCAATGTGTTCACTGATCTAGCTAGGTGTCAGCTCCCTCAGTCAAGAATTTAAAGCATTTCAGTTTCACGTACTGCTCTCTGAACATGGAAACTTCTAACCAAGCTACTCATAGTGTTAGATCTCAGCCTCTGTTTCTCCTTAGCTTAGAAATTCATCTCCTTAATGATCTAGTAAAAGTAACAGGTAATGTGTAACCAATGAAGGGTGAAGGAGCAGTTAAGTAGAGGATCCCCTTTTTTCTATTTGAGAACCATGACTCCCTTAAACTCATAAAACACATGTTGGGGAGGTGATGGGGTAATGGGTTTCTGGGTTGGTTTGGTTCTGTTTGCTGTTTTGGGGGGTTATTTGCATGTAGTTTTTTTCCCCCCATAGGAAAGACCGGGCTTGCCTTTCAGTTGAGTTAAGGGACTCAGACTATGCTGTTACCACCTAGTTTGGACTATGCAGTGAGTAAAACCCATTTAAGGGTTAACAAACACTTCTCCCTGCCTCCTTGGAGAGCTTCTGGTGCTATTGAGAAAGCAAGCAAGCGAGCATGTGTTTAAAATTCACATCTAGAAATAACAGTGCTTTTATTTTTAATCTCTTGATGCTACCAGATGCTACCTCTAGAATATCACACTTCTGTAAGAAGTAGTATACTATATATATGCACATAAATGTATCTTGTGTGCATGCATAGGAATGTGGATAGTAATGACTTGATCAGAATACTATACACATCTTACCAAAACAAATACTTGGTGTAACTCCTTTTACCACCAACTACAACTCGATGACCATCTCAGAAGCACACTGGCAATTCTGTGTAATAATTCTGTGTAACAATCACTCATGTTACAACTTTAATGGGGGTTTTGTTTGTTTGGGGCTTTAGTGGAGCTGGGAAAAAGCATCAGGTACCAATGGCTGGCAGGGCAAGCTTTGCTGCTCAGTGAATAGCCCTGATGAAAGATTACTCGATGTACTAAATTTAGTAAGCCGGATTTGCTATTTCAGTTGAACTGCATGTGGACAAATTGATCAACCACTTGAGTGGGTATCAAAGCACAACAAAGAAAGGGGATAGGAATTTCTAGCAGGTTTGACAGTCATTTAACAACAAATATACCCCAAACTCTAAGTACTGAAATTGCATACTGTTCATACATTGCACATTCACACCACAGCAATATGAAAATCCACAGGCATTTTATAGTCTTTGAATTCCAAAGCCTTACCTTTGAAGAGCCATTTGAGTACATCTGTATCATATTTTCTGCTCCCTGTTTTACCTTCAGTTCTATATCCAATTGCTTCTTTAAGGCCATCAATCTGTTGTTAGTAGAAAAACGAGGATCGCTATTTGGAGTATCAGGAGTCCTGGGACAATCTGGGAATGAAAGGTAAGATGTAATGTGTGCAGGAAAAAGGAAAGCAAAAACAATAATAAACCCAACACCCCCCCCCCAACCCCCCCAAGCTCTATTCCATGAAGTTACAGATTAATCAAAGCTGGAACATCATATTGAAGTATTAAGACTGACCCTCCTGTCCAGAGCTTCTTTGCAGCAGCACTGCAAATGCGCCTTAACATGAAAAGCCTCCTGAAAGCCTGGTGACTCCTACACTGTCCTACTTCACATGAATCACTTCCGGCAGTGCTACAATAGGCAGGTTTGCAGCGAGGTCTATTTTCGTTTCAAAGGAGATTTCTTTCCTCTGGAATGTCTCCGGTCAATTAAAAGTGCAGTTTCCCATTGAGCTTTCTTACGCTCCTGATTTCAAATCCAAGTGTTTTCAACCCAAACTTGGACTAGGATATTCAATGCTAATGAGCATGCTCTAAATACAGATGTTGAGTAGATCTGTGAACATTGCACTGTTTATGCCAAGATTAGGACTAGATAAAGTGAGCCTTTTTTAGTCATAAATCACAACAGAAATCACAATGGAATCACAACAGAATCCGGGGATAATGGGATATATAGGCAGACAGCTTATTGAACAACTGTGATTTGCATGAAGGATAAAGATTTTGCTTTTGGCAACGTGACTATGTTTAGCTTTCCATCTTGCTGCATTAATGTAATGGAATACAACTTAGTTTTATCAATCCAGTTATCCAGACAAACTCCTCTTTCCTAACCTCCTCCAGGAAAGTCTGTTCATCACTGGGTCACATGTTAACTTCTGCAACATGAACTGTCAGTGAACCGAAAGTAAACGGCCACTGGGCTATTTCCAAGGACTTCACTATTTCCCAACACAAGTGTGCTTTCAGCTGTCTTCCCTAACAGTCTCAATGGCTTCTCTTCCAAAATTCCTGTAGGAAAGGATAAATTACATCCACTGTTTTGCTGTGGATTTCTTCTACTCCAACAACTGAGAGAATACCTTCTTTATGGGCAATATTTACCTGATACCAATAGTACAGTCTCTTTTCTGATTGTAATTAACCTCCCTTGACTTAAAGCTAGGATGTCGGATCAAGTTCCTGGAATCCCCAATTCTTAGAAAACACAGGCATTGCACTGGTAGCTTGCAATGAGGAGATGTCTGCCATTCCACATGGGTTCTCTAGAAGCTTCTGCCAACTAATTCTTTGAGATTTAAGACGTTTTCCTTTCAAGTCTGCTGTGTAATTTCCTCTTAAATTGCAAACTTTGCTGAGGCGACATTCAGATTTCACCAAAGGAGAAGCTTCTATTTCCTCTGCTGCTAATTCACTTCAAGCCTCTTACTGCACACTCACTACTGAAAAGCAGCACAGAAAATACCACATTTAAAAGAAACAGCTAAACCAATTCTGGGTTAGTCCTCATCTGTTTTGTCATTCAACCTCCCCCCAGCGTTTTGGCTGCATTTCTCTGTGGAACTGCGTTTGAGCAGCTTTACCTCAGATCTGTTCTTAATAAAAGAAAGATTAACAGCATGCTCGCCTCTCACTTATGTCTTCACATTCAACTAATCCTCACCTAATAATCTATTCAAAAGTAGAACAAACGCGAAACTTGAAAGTCCCAGTGTCACGTCTCCTTGTAAAGCAGCTTAATGGTACAAATGAGTGTTTGCCAACTTCAGATTTCAGATGTAGGCTTCTGCCACTCAAAGATCACAGCCCTCTGATGATCCCGGGAAGGTCACAGGGCTCCTGTAGTCTGTTTTCACAGCTTCTAAGGATGCACACAGGCAGCCTCCCTTTGCATTAAAACAATACTCGAGTTGCAAGTCAAGGACTAATTAGAGATACCAGGGCTCAGGTTGCTCAGGCAGCTGTTATTATCTCCCTCAGCGTGTCTCTACTGGGCAGGTGGAACCACATCATTTACCTGGGTCACCTCAAGAGCTGGTCTGTACTTGTGGACCTCAACTACCCTCTACCATTTAGTTTAAATGGTTCTGCTATATGCTTTATTAGTAACCAGTAGCAGAGGAAACGTCTCTGAAGTATGGACTGATTGCTAAGAAGAAATCCACTTTTGCCTTCAGGCATTTATAGCTGCTTGCTGTGCTCCCAAATGCAGAACACCTTAGTTTAACAAAGATTCCTCTTTTTTTTTTTTAAAAGGAAAATAAGGTTTTACTAATAGCTTTTCCCATTATGTGAATCTCAAGTGAAGTAACAGATGTATTTCATGTTATTTTCGCTGGACAATTACGAATGGTGTTGCTTAACACCAGTGAGTTTTGTCCAGCACACTTCCCAGCACCTGCAATAGCCTGTTTTCATGAGAATACACTCACAGGGCTTTAAATAAGTTAATAGTGATGGTTTAACTGAGTTTTAATTTATAAAATATCTGGATCTCATCAGGACAATGGCAGTTTTCAGTCAGAGTCCTTCACCTTAACCCTGACCTTGGCTCTTCTGCAAAGCTTTTCAGTTTGAGTCTCTCCATAGTGCTCCTATGAGCAAAATCTTCTTCCTTCTTAATTGCTTTTACCAGCGCTCCCATCTCAGTGATATTCACTGGGGCACTGACACACCTCCGCTTCTCTGAGCCCGCTGCTCATTCCTCTGGGGACTCTTCCCTTGATGCTATTTGTCCAGCATAAGATCCAGGCCCCATGTAACTCTGTGTGTTTGGCTTCCCAGATGGTACTGCAGCACGCTGCTAAGCTTCTCCATTAGCAGCAAGTGTGCTTTGGTAAACAGTAAATTTTAATCTTATTTGAGGATATTTAACTGCAGTTAGCCTCAGTGTCATACCCAACAGAGATACCTACGATGCTTGTTTGGGCACTTCTGGAAGGGGGGAGAAAAAGGCTTTCCTCAGGGAGCCAGATGGTTGTACCAGCACTTGGACTAAGCCATCAGTAAGTCAAAGGCAGCAGTGTACAACCTGCACTGACAGCATCTAGCACTGAACTCCTGAAAACTCCTGAAGTTCAACTGAACTTCAATTCCGTAACTCCTAAAAAGGAGACTGTTTCAAACTGCTTCAGTTGTGTTATTCCACATGAAGGTTCCCAACGTTACTGTGACATTCCCATGGATATGAGCCCTACAGCTGGAGTTTGCTGTCTAAATTCACTACCTCTCCCAACTCGGTTGCTACCTCTCCCAGTTCCCAATAATTGGTCTTATATGGACCCTGGTGTCTGACAGATTAACGTCACCATTTGTAGGCACACACATAACAGTCTCTCCTGTCAATGAATCATATTCTTAAACAAAATAAGTTATTTTCTATGTGACACCTACAGCAAAACTTGGCGTGAAATGGACAGCTTAGAAGTTAGTTATGAGAATGGAAGAGGCATGAACTTGTTGTCCCTTTGATTTAATGTTCTCCATGTTTCACCCAGTCTCAATTCCCTCAAAGGTTTTTCTGTCATCCCACCTCCCTATCCACCCTTACATCAGCTCTAGGGATCAGATTCATTTCCCAAGTTATAGATACCCTATTTATTATCATCTCCATGCTTAATTAAATCAGTGACTCGCTGGAGGTGAGCTGTTTCAGTCTTACAACTCACTGAGTCATATTAAACTCCTCCATCTCTGTTGTTACTTTTCAGACACATAAAAAGAAGATCTGAGCTACTCTACAGCAGTATGTTTTCAAGATACAAGATTTCATACCCAGGACTGCAGTAATTGTCCCCTGTTGTATTACACGTCCAAGTAAACCTGTTAGATTCTCAGCAGTAGTGGTCACTAGGCTTGTTCTACTCACTCTGCATTGCTGCACTGTGCTTCTCTTAAGTGCTGACATACTAATTTGAAGCCTCCGCATCCTACTATGACTAATACACTGTGTGATAAGGGCAGACCTGGGTACAAAGTCTCACTTCTAAACCAAATCTAGACTCACCAGCAACCCCATACTGTAAAGTAAATGGATGGAATGCTAAATGCTCTTTCTAAATCATACATCTGCTGCCAAATCTACCCTCGCATACAGAAATGTAGCTTTTTGGCAAACTGTATGTTTTGGTTAAGGTTTAAGACCAGTTCTTCAAATAGTTATGAAAGTAATTTCCTATGGCATTAGGACATGGAAAGCTTTCAGCTCTAGGCACCAAAACATCTTAACTTGCTTAAAATGGAATGTTATTAAAACATATTTTCCTACAGTAGATTCATTAACACTACATTTAATGGGTTTAATGCACATTGGTTACACTGTGCTGATTACAGAGTTACAACACAAATTAGTGGTGTGTTAGAAAACTAATGTTACTGCTTGATACCATAAGCAACAGTAAGAGTCAGAGCAGCCTGCACGGCACTTGTCAGCTCTGAATCTGGAGTGCTTTACAAATGTATGTTCACACCCACTTTTCAGATACAGGAACCAGGAAAGATTAAATCACTGTTGCAAGTTACCACAATGACCTTTCAACCAGTCAACAGAGCAGCCCCAAAGGCTGCAGAGTTCAGGCCTGACAGGTCGAAGAGATTGTCATCTTATAGGCAATGATTCTCTTAGTGCTACTTCTCAATGCCTGACTTGGCTATTTAGACCCTGCAAGAACATACACGATATACTATAGAAGACAAGGAAAGACATAGGACCATCCCCCTGTGTACTGAAGTACATAGAGGACACCAACCTGGACTCCTGCAGCTGTTGAACCCTCTTTACCTTATTTCAGCATTTGTGCTCTGCACAATCTAAACATTTCCCATGTATTTCCTTCCCTTTCTTAATCTTCTGCCTCCGACTGACCAGAAGAAGGTCAAACATAAGTGGAAGTGAAAAGCTGTAGCTTAGGATAAAGCTGACCTCTGGGAACATGGCACTTACTTGGGGAGCTCACAACAGTAAGACGTTACCAAATTCACTGTTGATCCTGAGAAAAGGCAAGAATTCCCAAGCAGACACCTATGACCCGTACACAAAGGTATCTTCTGTCAGATAGCAGAGGTCTTTAGGGCTGTTATCATGGTTTAAGCCCAGCTGTAACTCAGAACCACTCAGCTGCTCTCTCACTCTCCCTCTTCTTCCCCCCCCCCCAGAGGAATAGAGGGGAGCATCCAAAGAACTCCCATGAGAAAAGAACAGTTTAGTAACTAAAGCATAACACAAACCACTGCTGCTACCACCAATAATAATAATGACAAGGGAAATACAAGGAAAGAGAACACAACTGCTCACCGCCTACACCCAGCAGTGCACCCCCCTTCTGGGTCCCTGCCTCTAGTTTTCACATCCTGGACATGACGTGTTGTGGTATGGAATACCTCTTTGGTCAGTTTGGGTCAGGTGTCCTGTCTCTGCTTCCTCCCGGCTTCC
>JASSUY010011717.1:0-60794 GCA_032466535.1 Forpus xanthops | reverse complement strand
CGGGACTGGGGAAGAAAGGGGGGGGGGGGTGCACAGAACTGTTTGAGGGGCCTCAAACTACGACAACAACACAAATTTTTTTTTTAATGAATATTAATAGTATTAGCATTTCAAAATTAGGAATTAAATATGTTCCCACACCCTTAATTTAGTCAATTTGCTTGCATAAACCATGACAATTTCTAATCACTTGATAAGTTAGATATTTTTGCTGGATCTTTCTTCATTCAGTACATGGAATGAACTGTCAGAATTCAACCAGTGTTATTTATTTACTCAATATTTATTCTTATTCAGGAGCAATCATTCTTTAAATTAGAACTTTAGCCTTTATTTACAATACACATCCCAGTTACTATACTAAATACATTACCCATTTCATCCTTAGCTATTGGTTTTCCCCACGGACTATTTGTATACCTCATACATATGACTGATTTTATCTTTAAAACATCTCTCTGATATAAGGTCTGATATTCTCATTTCACTGAACTGAGATCTCATTTCAATGATCTGAGTTTTAGAAAAGGTAAGGCCAAACAGATCCAAGACATCCACTGTGTCCCCCATCTAACAGAGCACCTTACATAACCGAATCTACAGCTCTAATGGATCTCCTCCATACTGTTTGTACAAATCAGGCCTCAAGAATTTCAGGTTGGAGACCCAAACCAGCAGAAATGAACAACCTCAACCTCCCTCATTTAGAAAGCTTGGAGGGACAAACTGTAAAGACTAATGACTATAAAGCTATAGTTTTGCTGCACTCAGCTGTGAGGCTTCAATGCAGGCTCTGCCTCGAATTATACTCACGCTGATCCGCTCTTCTCTGTCATCAATGCGGACTTTATCTTTCTTCCAGTAGATTGTGGGCTCAGGGTGCCCACGAGGTGGTTGGCACTCCAATATGGCAGGCTCTCCAGCAGCTACCACAACATCTGTAGGGTTTTGACGGAAGTCATCCCGTAGCACTAAGGCAATAAATGAGGGAAAGAAGAAAAAAAATTACTAGAAGCGATGCCACTGCAAGTGGGGTAAAAAAAAACCATGCAGGTACACATAATATTAAACCAACAAGCCTCAACCATTATTAGGTGATGACTTTGCATCCTGTATTTACTGTAAGAGACATCACAAAAGAAGTTCGTGAAGAATGGCCTTTTGTCCAATGGAAGCAGACTTCACATACATGGGTTTTTTTCCTTTTTTTTTCTCTCTAGATGAGAACATTGATCTGCATTTAAATTAGAAAGACCTGTAACACCCATGACTCTTTTTAACCTTGACAGGTTCACTTCCCATAATTGCAAAACTAGCATTGCAGGTCGGGCATTGAGTTCTTTTCATAACAGAAACAACATGCTGAACATCCGGCTTGCCCAGATTTCCAACTCAGTATAAGCTAGGTAAAGAAGTGACAAAACTAAAGCTGAACTGTGGAGTTACACCTTGATGAAGGGTACTGTTATTATTACTGTTATTATTGCTATCATCAAATACACGCCAAAGAGAACGGTTCTAAAAGCTGTCAAGAGAAATCAAGCTGATGTTAGCGTGCTTCCAGCATATTTAATTCTTCCCTTTATTTTTTTGTAGTTTTAGTATTTCTGCAACTTTGACCAGTGCTGCCCCAAGGCATCAAAAGGAAAGAGCATTTAAATTATCAGGCTGTTTGAGAACTAAATTAGGCAACACAGGAAAGATTCTTATGTAAATCAGGCTTCTTATGCAAAGGATTAGGTCCAGCTAGCTGACTTCAGTGTGTTAAAACAATATCCACTTCATCGTCATTCTTCCATGTGTGTCCTAGGCTCTAGGTTAATTGACATTCTTATAAACATAAAACTGAAAATAGCTCTAGATGAGCTACTGAAATAGAATTTAGGGCATTTCTCCTCCTTGAATTTCAGCTATGTATGGCTTTCATTACAGCTTTAAAACAGTTCTCGCCCTTAATGGAACAGGGGCCCTCTGAGAAATTAGAAAACACTGTATCCTGGTGAAGGGGGCAAGTCAAGAAGAGTTCATCATAAATTGCTCAGTCTCATTTCATAAGCAGAGATAATTTACTGCTTTCAATGTTAATAAAATGTGCCCCATTTTAACATTTGGAACCGAATATTTTTCTGTTCTGTAATAAGCCAAAAGAAAATGATTAATGTATACAAGAATTGGTTTCTGAATGGGCTGAGGTGAAAGGGCGGTATAAATGTAGCACTCAAAACGACATAGGAAGTAACTTTTATTGTTCCCCATTTTGGGATACACAGGTAGATCCCAGAGGAAAGAGGGAATTAATTGAAAGTTAATTCCTTTTCTAACACATGAAAAAAAGATTGATTGCTTCTTGAAGTATAAAATAAAAGTGACAGGACACAATTGGCAACAAATGCAGCTCTGCTAAGAGCCACTAGACTTCTTTGGTGATGCACCAAATTGATGTATTTTTTCCAACAGAAAACAAAAGATTCAAGCCCAAAATATTTCTGATTAATACAAACTATGCATACACTTTTGTTTCACAATAATCAAATTGATAGAAACTGAATTATAGAGCTTCAAGATGAAAAAAATAACTTATGCAATGAACAACACTGAAACAGTATGCTGGAGATCATGGGCTGCTGACTATTTGGCATTATGTAAACCCAAGAAATCCCATAACACAGGAATTTCAGGAAAAGAACCACAAAAAGAAGCGTTACAAAATCACATATTTTAGGAAGCATCTTCATGCATCTCTGTGATCACAATCAAACCCAGGAAAAAAAAATCCTAGGCAATGCTATGCCCTCTTTCATATAACTGGCAACTGTTAAAATTTCAACTTCTTCCATTATTTTTACACACAAAAGAAATATTATTTTTTATTGGCTTCATTCTTTGTACAATTATAGCACTTCAGTGAAATCCATTAGTGGAAAATCCCCACAAAATCAGCAGATTCCACAACATAATGACTTTATATATTTCTAACCCTTAACAACGACGTTAAGAGTTTTCTTTGAACATTTCATACTTCTTTATGAAGCTGACAAATACAGTTTCTTGGGGTGATACACAGCAAATTACATTAACTTTCTCTGAATTATCCCAGCAACTGTAAGGTTCCAACCAGCCTCAGAATATGAGGCTAAGAGGTGATTTGATTTTATCACATTCCTTTACCCAAGTCTTACTGCAAATCTGGCTTGAATGGAAGACAAAATTGACGCTACAGGGTTTACTTAATCTTGCTCTATACCTCAGCACGTATGTGAATCTTGAATAATCGCATCATTTCCATCTAAAGCATTCTGTGTTTTGGAGAAAAGAAAAAGAAACTGGAGCAAAATGAAACAGGAAAAAATAAAGCAGGGGCAGAAAAACAAAGATAAGAAAAAATGTGTGGAATATAAATTTAAAGAGAGAAAATAACTTGGAGGGGAAGAGGGGGAATACTGTTATATAGGGAGAGGGAAAACAAAAAGACAGGTAAAGGAAGGAAAAGAGTAAGGATAAAAGCAGACAGAAAAGCAAGGTAAAGAGCAGAGGGAGTAGGCTGACTCTTGTGATTCGGTGCTTTTAATGGAATATAACAACAATGGTAAAAGCACAGAAATTAATCTGATGAGCACACTCTGAGAAAGAAGGAGCAGGGAAGAGGAAGTGCATGAACTGGCAACTTTCGCTGTCCCACTCCAGTGGCACAGAAAGGCACAGATGAAAGGAGCATCAAGTGGAAGTTGAGTTCACACTTATTAGCACACAGTAAATGGAAAAGCTGCAGCACAGCTTAGGGCATTCACCATATCTAATGGCACAATCGCCTGTGAAAACAGACAAAATGGTTGAGAGCTGCAGAATATTCCTCAGCCAATTATCCACGATTGCTGGATACTTCCATATAACTAGTAGTGCGCCTGAGCAGATCACCCTCTCCACACTGGCTAGAGGCTTTTGTTCACTTGAGAAGCCCTCCTCTGGGCCCTCTTGGCAGTGCACAAACATTACATTTTAAAAATCCAACACAAATGAGAAGGTTTATTTTCTGTCAGGCTCCTTTTCCTCATGCCATGTTCTTATTTTGCTTTATTCTAATTTTAACATAAGTTACACAGCTCCCTTTGTGCTCGCATGGGCGATACCCTCTACCTAACAACAGACACCAAACATCAAAGAGAATGATGGCTGGCATCCCACCCTGTCTGCCCAGGCTAAGACCCCGGTCTCCTCAAAGAGCAAGACCCTGGAGGCTGCCATGCAGCCCTAATGGTGATGTAGAGGGGAGCTGCTCCCCTCTTCCAGACCCAGTCCCATGGCAGCTCAAATATCCTCACATTTCAGTAGGCAAAGCCTCAGAAGGGCAAAAGCTTCTGGATGGCTACACCTTGCTGTCTGGAAAGGAAGCTACACTGCACACACAGCCTCCGATGCTGCTGCAGACAAAAGCTAATTAAAGTTTGATCAGTCTCTTTGTAGCTTGAACAAGCTGATGCTGCTCAAACAAGATAGATGTCTGCAAGCTGTCACGGCAGTCTTTAAGGGATGCAAAGTCCTGCGTGACCATTTACAGATACCTGCAAATGCAGTCATGGGAAGCAAGCGCATCTCTCAGCAGTGGTGCTCAGATAAACACTTGGAGGCCATGCACCTGCCATAGACAGGGAGAAAGAGGGAAAAGAAGTCCCTGCTACCAAGGCAACTGCTTGCCAGCACCTGCCAGCTTAGGACCAAATCCAGGCCCTGGTCAAACCGATGCTCATAAACTGAGGGAATTACATGGAAACTGAATTAATTTCCTTGAAAGAGGATCCACCAATTTGTTTAAAGCAAGTGGAGATAAAGCTACAATGTTTATAGGGTATGAGGGAAGGTGATGAGGTCAAAATTACTCTAGGCTAGATATCCATGCCTTAATCCTGCTTTCTAGTACAACAGCTTCTGGGTCCTTAGAAAGAAAACATTTTTATAGGATTTACATTTACATGATGATTACAAATAACCATCTGTCTGCTCCTACTTTTTCAATCTGGTCCATGTCCCATGAGCCCACAGCCTATGGTCAGAGCAGCTAAGCTGGAAGGAAAAAGTGGATGCCCGTCAGGAGGCTTTGGGATAATTGCATTCTTCTCCCACCAGCACTCGGCTCTCCACCTCCTCCCCCCGGAGCACAGGGCAAACATCTGAGATTACCATGGATAAGAGGGAGGAAAAGACTATCTTTTTTTTGCCTTTTTCAATGAATGATAATGTCTTAAAACACCACTACATCTGTCGTGCTGACTAGAGGGTATAAAGAGATATCGAGTAAATATTAATGTGCTTCTGCAACTTGGGTCCTGGTAGTTTATCTTCCCCCTCCTCTTCTGTGTTGTGCTTATCTCAAGGTAATATTATTCTCATATAAAGTTTTTACAGTTGGTCACCTGCCATATGTAGGTAGATTTCCCCTGATCCAAGGCACTACCTCACAGCATCTTCCTAAATCCTCAACTCTTTACCACTGCCTTGGCACTCTTCTCCTCTGACATATTGATATGCACAATCAACATGAATTATTATATCAAATAACTGCCAGATGTCACACAGTGGACAGATTAAAGGCTTATTATTATACTTTAGGTAGTGTATGGTACAGAAGGGTATTTATGTGTATGATCTACTGAAATGGTCCCAGAGCAAGCCAGTACTACCTGAGTGAGGCTGTCACCTGTAAAATGGTGGGACAGTAAAAAACAGAAAGGGTCACAGACAAACCTTCCTTGTGAATAATAATACACTTTGTTTGAGGATGCTGCTGCCCTACCTCTTTGTTTCAGCAGCTGCCTCTATCACATTTTGGATGAAAAACAAAATCATAATTAAAAAAGATCACACTTAGGCAATAATCCTACGCAAGACTCCCAGGGATCTCGAGCTCCCTCTGCATGTGCACTGCCTGCGATAAGCTGCCATCTTTCTTTAAAAAAAGATAATAAGGAACTAAATATTTTTTCCTTCTTGTTATTTTTTCCATCCTTTCCCTATATCCTGATACAAATATAGCCCAGGAGATATGAATGCCAGCTATTTTATCATGGCTCAGAATGTTCAGACTTTGAGGCCTCAAACCCACAAGGTTAATTTTCAGAGGTGTTAGGATCTTTTAAAGGAGTCTAGTAGCTTCAATAATATTTGATTGGTAGGGTATCCATAATAGTGAGAAAGAGCGCAGCAGGGAGATACCTACATCAAGAAACAAATGAAGGAGAATACCCTCCCTTGCAGATTCATCAGCTTTCTGTGGCTTCTTCTCTTTTTCTCATCCACGCCCTTCTGAGCTCAGTAACCTATTTAAGTAGTTATAGTTGAAGGTACCTTGCTCTTTATTCTCAGGCCTCAGCAAAGACCAAAATATGGGAAAAACCACTGAATTCTGATCCTCTAAACGTTTAACAACTCATGCATACAGAAATAGACATTTATAGAATTTGGACTTTGTGTTGTGCACTAATGTCTAAACATGAAATCTTACACACAGAAACTACTAAACCAGGGGAACAGTGTTTTTTTAGAAATCAAGTACGTGAGTTGACACTGACAAGTAATTAGACAGATTCCAAATGGAATTAGTGGGAGATAGTTGGATTTTTTCACTCTCCTCCCAACTTTAGTTTGAGGTATACCCTGAGTAGCTGATTGACAAAAATCAGGAAAGAAGAAAGGCTTTCTCCTTTCCTGTTTACAGCACACACTACAAGAATCAGACTTCAAAATTGCTCTTCAATAGTCAATTAAGGTCACTGCTGACCTATTTTCCCTTTTACACAATTACACAGGTATACAGGTGATAGTTATTACAGACTATTTGGCTTTGATTTCTAAAGACTGCTATTTGTGCTGAATTAAGAGTAATACAGCCTGAATATGCTTACTGTAAAACTGTATGATGTCCTTCTCCTTCCTGTGATTCACTGGGATCACTTGAAGGCAATTGAACATCTCCTATTTTTTTCTGAAATATTTGACTACTAGATAGCAGGAAGAGTGGAGATTTTTCTAATTTGGAACATAACATATTCATATTTAAGCTTCCTGATTGAAACCAAAGTCCTATCACCCATCTTCACTGCAATGAAGTCACATCAACTTTCCCTCATTTTAAATTCCCGCCTCCTTCCACCAACAAATTCTGAATGCTGCAGTTAACAGTCAGCAATTTCATTACCCATCTGCTATAAATCTTCAAAAGCATTATTGTGTTTTGACAGTCAAGAAAGGCAAAGGGAAGCGCTGAGCATAACCAAGTATTCTTTATGAATGCAAATATCCTGAAGACCACATTTAAGTAATTTCAGAAATCTAAAGCTATACACCATAATATGTTGAAAAAATTTCTCTAGGATACAGAGCCAATTTCTTTTTTCTTGTTCTTAAGGCATAATCACTCTTGATGAATGCACTGTACAGACTGCTAATGCTAACAAGAGACACATTATCAAGACTTTTATTTCATTGAAACTAAAATCTCTGCTACTTGCCTAAAACTTCAGAGACTTTCCAGAAGAACTGGTACCATAATTGTAGACAAGCTTTAAAAAATGTGCATGGTCTGCTCTAAGTCTTAAGATTTAACAAAGATCAGGCGTTTACCAGTTTACTGGAATAGTTGTTTAATGATCCTTTAAACTCAAGTCTGATGTTAGCTTTCATGTGCTCATCACATATTCAGAAAATTGCAGGCAAGTAACTTATTTTTTCCCAGTAGATGTGATACGTGTGCTTCAAAACCATCACACCACAACTTAGTAAGTGTACTTTCCCTGCTACTTGTATGCCAGCATCCCTTCTTTGCAGTGAGAATATGGGACTATATTTCACCAAAAGCATCACAGGATTCTTCAAATCACACCAACTATGCTTCTGTCCCAGCAATGCAGTAGGGAGTATTGTGTTTGGTAAAATACAAAATCCTCCAGAGTCCCTTATAGGCTACTGTCAGAAAAAGGACAGACCAGACTAGACAGACTTTTGCTGTCCTGCAATTCAGGAAAGCAAAGGCCTTACGATCTAAGAAGCTAAATCAATCAATCGATACAAACCACAAACCCACCCCAAAACTAAAGGAATTATAAATATATAACCAATTTTCCAAAACAATGATATCCAAAAACCCCAGAAGCTACTGTCAGAGATACAGGAAGAAAATTCAGATGGCAGCTTTTCATTAAGTGTTTTACAAGAGCACACAGAAACTGCACTGTACATGGAGAGTCCAGCACAGATTCTCCAGGAAGTATAGATTTAATTAGTAAGTTCAGAAACCGCAGTGTAAAACGTGGTTTACTGTTGTGAGTACAAACGTATCACTGCCAGGTACCTGCAGCAATATGCTCAACCTAACAAATGCTACCTAGAGTTTGACACAGCATTGAGCAATTTTATTTTTTCTGTTCCCAGGCTGAAGTTGGTCCTCCTGCAACCACTTCAGCTGCTTCAGTCCCTTGGGCTTCCAGTTCAAACCCAGCCAAAACACCTAACATGTACATGTGCCTTTCGTAAAACAAAAGAATAAGAACAGATAAAAATCATGAAAATGAATACAAATGAATGAATATTTCTTGTACAAGAAATATAGAATGTTAGATGCTTCATTTAACCAATAAAATGAAGACTGCAATCTCTGAGCTCCACTGAAGTGTGAATAGCCTCTAATAAACTTCTTGTGTACACATGCACAACACATACACAACAGCTGGGATGCTTTCCCATCTTGGCAGGGGGTCACTGCCACATTACTGCTATACTTCAGCCACATTAGGCAAAGCATCAAACAAAATAGGCTGTTGCTCAACACAGGAATTCTCCATCTATCTTCCATCCCCCCAACCTCTGTGCCTATCCCTGTTCCCTATCAAGCTTTATCTATTATAAGCTAAAACTCATCAATTCACATTTTTTGTGAGCTGGATTTTTGTGTTGCTTCCTTCAAAAGTCAGGATTGAAAACAAGATATTTGAGCAGACATAAAATGGCACATATTTCTTGATAACTCCATTGCAAGGGGACTGTGAAGCCTCACTTCATCAGATATGGAGCATGAGATGCATACACAGCTGGTATGCAGAACCAGTGGGAGCCATCTGCTGCTTTTTGAATACCTCACTTTCCATCCTGCAAACTGTCCTCATGTCAACAGAACATTTTGGGGTGTTTGCCAGATGCCATTTAAAAAGGCCTGCTTGCCTGGCTGGCCTCATATCCTCTGTCCCATAAACGGGCACATCATTGTACACAGGCTTAGCAGTGGCATCTTCTGCTGGACCTGACCCCAGTGTACCTTCTTTAATTGTCAACCTTCCAAAGAGCTCAACTGTTTCACTTATTTTTAGTACTTCTTCCAGCAAACAGAGAATGGAAACTGGAAATGCAATAAAAGTGCGTTCATGGTTGTCACTGAGACATGCCCTGGTATTTGAAGCTAATGGAAAATAGGAGCCATGTGAAAGAAGAACTGTGTTTCCCCATGTACCTGGAGTGGGATGGCAAAAGGCTGTAAGTCCCCAGTATGTATGCTTACTGATCCAGCCATATTTGGCACTCTTCCAAGCCTTTAGAGCAAAAAAACCTACCCCCCGAAACTCAACTACCACTTATGATTGTATGCTATTTTAATGCAATATTGTTTCAATACTCTGCAGTAAATTTTAAAACGATACATGGTCCAAAGACATTGTTCATTAAAACTCCAGTGCTACCATCTCTGAGCAGACTAAATGCCTGTTTTAGTTCCAGTGTTCAAGCATTGCGTTTTTCTGAAGTTTCATCATTGGATTCTTCCTTCATAAGAGGTTCCTTTCAAATTTAACAACAGATCAAAAGTGCTAGATGGCATCTTTTTCTGGATTATCTTGAACACTGCAAAAGAATTTATCTGTCACTTATCATAACATTCTGCATAGAATCATAGGATGGTTTGGGTTGGAAAGTGTTTAGCGCATCCAGTTCCAACCCCCATGCCACAGGCAGTGACATCTCACACTAGATCAGGTTGCTCCAAGACCTGTCCAACCTTGTCTTAAACACTGACAGGAATGGAGCATTCACAGCTTCCTTGGGCAGCCTGTTCCTGTGCCTCACCAAGCTCACATAAGGAATTTCTTTCTTATATCTAACCTAAATCTTCCCTGTTTTAGTTTGAACCCTTTACCCCTTATCCTATTGCTACAGTCCCTGAAGAAGAGTCCCGCTCCAGCATCCCTGTAGGTCCTCTTCAGATACTGGAAGGCTGCTATAAGGTCTCCACTCATAATGAATTTAAGTTTTCAGAGCATTAAAGATCTGAAGGAAGAATATGATACGCAGACCCTGTATTAAATGCTCTTAGGACAGAGTCATTTGAACTCTGTTGATATGCTACCAAGTAGGAAATAATCCACAGACAACAAAAAAGAATATAAGAGTTCACATTGCCCTCATTATTATTCACTACATTGTGCAAGAGGAAAGAAAAAAAAAAAATTAAGCAGCAGAAGCAAAGACCAGTCATAGTAGCCTGAAGCAGCAATTTTGAAAGGGGAGCTTCAGCATCCAGAGGGAAACCAGAACCTGGATGTCCAGCTCAACCCTCCAGTCACACTATGCTGTGCTTGAGAATCAAAATGACCTTCAGCTGAGTGGTTACTGTTGAAAGTACACTAGAATAACATTTTGAATTGCAGTAAAGGTGAAACAACCCCTTTTTTCTTAACTAATGCCACCTTCCCAAAGTGCTGTTTCATGTACATTTTGCATAATAGAAAAGGAAATAGTACAATAAAACTAGAAGAAGAAAATAAATCCCCTACATGCCACACATCCTTCTAAACCCTTGGTTATGAATATTCCTCTGGCAGCTCAGTGCAAGAGAAAATCTAGGTATTTATGGATCTGCTGATGGCTTTAAAATAAGGGAAGAATGGCAAACAGCACGAGTCAAATAATTGTCCCAGACTACAGAGAAGAAGCAATCTTGGATATGCCTGTAAAACAGCCTTTAATGGGTGCGTTACTCAACAGCTGGAGCAGCAGCCCTTTGCACGAATGGCTCACAATTCCTCTTAAGTGTCTGAAAGAACCCCACAACTGGAGTATAAAACCATTTTCACAATCCTTCTTCCTTTGGCTTTTTGAACCTAAACTATTAGTGCAATAATCTATTCCAGCGCAGTCACATTAATAACTAAATATTGAAATAGGCATTATTTTAAACAGGAACCTCACAACACATTTAAGTAATTCGTTTCACTCCTTCTTAGCATAGAATTTAACTAGACACACAGCACCTGTGTTTGTAGCTCCCACAAAAGATTTATGTGCCTTTATATAGTTACTGTCATTCTTCAATTACATTAGAAAACAAGAGGCTATACTGACAAGATAAAATATTCAAGCACCATATGATAGACAAAGTATAACATTGAAATAGACAAATTAGATTATTAGACTAGTCAGGACTGGATGGAGGGAACCTTTACCCTGCCATAGTATTCACCCAGGATAGAATTAGGCCAAGTAGTACAAATATTTTCTTCTATGCCAATGGAAAAAAAAAGAAAAAGGGAAATAGGAAAAAGAAAAAGTAAAAGGAAAAAGGAAAAAATATCACCTGTTTGGAGGATTTTTAACTGACATTTCTGCTGACCCAGTTCACAGTCCAGATCCAAAAGCATCTCAGAGAATGACAAGCTATTACAAACAGAGGAAATAACTAGCCAGGAGAGAATAGTACTACTTAAACCAGATTTACCACCAAGGAAAATACATTGTTAAACAATCATTATCCTTCCCTATATTTAGAATAAGAAATAGATAAAATACAATAGCTCATATAACCAGTGCATGCTATGGGATTTGTCTGAGACCAGGAGAACTGGAAACATTCTGTAGTTTGCTTGTGCAGCTTCAATTAAGGCAAATTGAATTAAACTCTCCCTCGAGGAGGACCTCTGTAGCTCTGCTCCTCCTTTTCTGAACAATTCCAGATGTAGGTGCGGAACATTTTCAGTTTCTCTCTGAAGACTTCCACATGCCTGGCTGTGCTGCCACACTCATACAAAGAGATGAGCTTCTGGGGGAGAAAACGTGGGGCACTAAACAATATTCATCCAACAGTTGGTACACGTTTGATTTTTACAATTATTTGTTAAAGTCCTTACTGAGCAACAGATGGGTCATCTGGAAGCAACTCAGAAGAGATGGAGACACTTGTGCTGCTGAACAAATGCAAGTATGGCAAAATACCGCTCATAATCACACATTCAGTGGCATTTTGCTTTCTTCCTGTCATATCCAGAATTTACTACCTGCTTAGTGGCTTTTTTTGCACTTCCTTTTGGACACCTTGCAATCCAAGGTATTAGACTTTCTTTTTGAATGCCACCAGTAACCTGACTTCTGTTGTAAGGAATTCCCAGTGTAGGCCTGCAAGTTCACTGCAGCATTATGAATAGCAGTAATCAGAACTGTCACTCTTGGGGTACATCATTGGGTTTGGTACATGCTAGAGTGATGGAACTGCAGCAGGTTTAACTGCTGACCACAGCTCATTATTTTCCTCTCTCCAACAGATATTTGCCAGGATGTTCTTCCTTCTACAGCAGCAGGGTACAGAAGATCAACTCTATTTTATTGACATTCATGAAAGCTTTCAATCCCTCAGAGGCTTCCTTCACCTGACTATAAGGGGCTTTGACATCAACAAAATGCACATAGCTTTTTTTTTTTTTTTTAATAGCAGGTCACAAGGCTACCTTCTGAACAGGAGAGCACTATCCTAATTCAGCACAACTAATACTTCGCTTAACAGTTTAAAATCTGTTTCTTGTTCTTTTACAACTAATGTCTCAAGGAACTGAGCTACAACCCTCCATACTGGCACACATTGATAATATATATAAACAGAATAGATAAACAGAAATGCCAACATTGGCATTAAAGCAGGAAACCCAATGTGTAACTGAAGTGACAGAGCATGAGAAGTTTCACAGAATCGCAGAATCATAGAAGAGTTAGGGTTAGAAAGGATCTTAAGATCATCCAGTTCCACCCCCTGCCATGAGCAGGACACCTCACACTAGATCATGTCCCTCAAGGTTCTGTCCAACCTGGCCTTGAACGCTACCAGAGAAAGAGCATTCACAACTTCCTTGGGCAATCCATTCCAGTGCCCCACCACCCTCACAGTAAAGAGCTACTTCCTTACATCCAACCTGAACTCTGCATTGTTCAGGGCCTGAACATCTGAATGTATATCTGAAAGTACAGCATGGCCAGCTGTTGCATGGAAATTTATCTGTAACTTCAGGGTATCCAGAAGCCTGGACTGCAAATGTCCAACAGATCACTGTTAGAGTAGGCATGTCAACAGAGCTGGCACTTTCGATTCAATTCTCTACCAGGCCTTTTTAAAATAATAAATCCAAGACATTTACTCATAACCTGCCTTCGGATCCTATTGGCAATGGTGAATCCATTAAACTTTACTTTCACTGCTCATGATTATAAAAATTGTATGTGGAATTACAAACCGGTAGTACAAAGCTTGGTATTTTTTCACCTCACATGTAATAATGAGCTGGATAAGAACAAAGTTGACCCAGGGATTTCAATACAGAAACTTTCACTGGAAACCTTAGCAGTAGTGTGCAAAGCTATGTTTTTATGTCAATATAATAATGGCATTTCTATACCTACTAATAAGTATAGATCTACTGCTGGATTTTGGGTTGATAGGACATCATAAAATGAATTATATTTCTTCTTAAATTATATAATTAACTCTTAATGAACCTTTCCCTTTTCCCAGTAAATTCAATTTTGACTAATCCTTGGGTTTACGGTAATGCTGAGCTCATTAAAATGTTACTTAAAACTCATAAAAATGCACACTGAGAGGTAACAGCTTCATTACAGTAATACATTGTAAAAGAAAAAAGAATGCTTTATTATCATTTAATTGTTTCCAAAACTGAATACATTTGCATAGTAATGAGGTTCACAGGATATTTTCAGTAGTACTCAATAATTAAGCAGTTCAGTAATTAAAAATGCATTATCTAAAAATAATTTTATGTTCTTGCTTACTCCCTGTTGTTTTTTTCAATTGGGAGAAGTACTCATGTTGACAGAGTTTAAAGAATCGAGCAACAGTGATACCTGCCTTGATATTAAAAGAGGTGACAGCCTAAGTGCTTAGCGAATTCCTGCTTTGAAACAGTAATTTAAACTTGCCTCCAAAACAGTTTACAAGTCAGACTTTCTAACAACGTTATATAATCTCTCCCCAATTACTTTTTCAACACCAGGGACAATCAGGAATTATGCAGGGGCCTTTCACAAGTGCAAAAAATTCCTATATTTTTCATCATGTATTATCATACACTCACACATGATAGAACACCTAAACAGAGGTCAGCTGGGACCTAGATATAGGTTTAAAGGACAACCAAGTAACTATGAATGTGCCTCAAATTGTGTTTGTGGGCAGAAGCCCTCAAGATGGGGTACTGATTATACAACAGTGTTGTAGCTTCACCCCTGCTTTTCTGTTTTTCCTCTTTACAGGGGCTCTCCTAGCTCTGTAAAGGACTTCCTTTCACAGTCTTGCTAACTGTATGCCATCTTCTTGCATTTCAGTGGCTACACAAGGTTGAGAGTACCAGTAGTAAGTATCCGCACCAGGAGTAGAATTTGTCTGCACTTCCCCATACCTTCAGCACAAAGAAAGCCTGGTGTCCATTACTTCACTTTAGTATAGAAGATATTCTAACTTTCATTTTAACTGCCAAAGAAAGGTTACTGGAAAAACTGATGCACCTTGTTAGAGTATGCAGCCTAGACTCTTAGATGGGAAAATTACAACTTTGAAGCCCTAAGTCATTCAAAAAGTTATCTAATGTAATATAATTTAAGATTCCTTGAAGTCTTATTTTAATAAAACCCCCTGCTCTTTTCCATGACTTTCAAATATTGTTTCCACAACTTTCAAATATTATTTCCACATCTACAAAACAAGACACTCTTTAACATACACGAATCACACTGCACCCAATATGGATTTTTCCAACTTGTGAAAGTTGACTAGCATGCCGAAGAGACCATTAAACTGAAATATGGATGGCGCAGGTTAGACACATCAGTGTAATGGGAAGAACAGAGAAGAGTGGCCTGTGCTCTTTCAACCCCTATACCATTACTAGAGAAAAATAGACAAAACTAGAAATTATCTACAGAAAAAAAAAAAAAAGTGAAATATTAACCAGATTGAACATTTTCAGCAGCTGTCATTGGGAACTGTTGACTCCCAAACAAGGAAAAAAAAAACACTTATGTCTAATAGGACAGCATTATTGTGGTACCAGGTGAGTACAATATGAAATCAAGTTTGCCAATGACACCAAGCTGTGCGGTTCAGTCCATATGCTGGAGGGCAGGAATGCCATCCAGAGGGACCTTGACACACTTGTGAGGTGGGCTGATGCTAACCAGATGAAGTTTAACCATGACAAGTGCAAGGTCCTACACCTGGGTCAGAGCAATCCCAGGCACAGTTACAGGTTGGGCAGAGATGAGGTTGAGAGCAGCCCTGAGGAGAAGGACTTGGGGGTGTCAGCCAATGAAAAAAAGGACATGAACCAGCTTCAGTGTGTGCTCATGGCACAGAAAGCCAACCATATACTGGGCTGCATCAAGAGGAGAGGGACCAGCAGGTTGAAGGAGGTGATCCTGTCCCTCTACTCTGTTCCCATGAGACCTCATTTGGAATATTGTGTGCAGTTCTGGCGTGCTCAACATAAAAAGGACATGGAACTGTTGGACAAGTGCAGAGGAGGGCCACGAGGATGATCAGCGGGCTGGAGCACCTCCCCTATGAAGATAGGATGAGAGAGTTGGGGCTGTCCAGCCTGCAGAAGAGAAGGCTGTGTGGAGTCCTCACAGCAGCCTTCCAGTATCTGAAGGGGGGCTATAGCGATGCTGGGGAGGTACTCTTCATGAGGAACTGTACTGAGAGGACAAAGGGTAATGGGTTCAAACTTAAACAGGGGAAGTTTAGATTGGATATGAGGAGGAAATTCTTTAGTGTAAGGGTGGTGAAGCACTGGAATGGGCTGCCCATGGAAGTTGTGAATGCTCCATCACTGGTGGTGTTCAAGGCCAGGCTGGACAGAGTCTTGGGTGGCATGGTTTAGTGGGAGGTGTCCCTGCCCCTGGCAGAGGGATTGGAACTAGATCTTAAGGTCCCTTCCAACCCTAACTATTCTAAGTTATCTGGTTTACCGTAGTTTTCCTGGGTGAGTCTGGACAATTAAGTGATCTCAGTTCCCAGATGTAAATGGACGATCAGACTTCTTTTGCTCACCTTTTAGTTATTTAAATGAATCGGTCTCATAGGTTTTTATAATCTTCCCTGTGTATTTGACAGTTCCTCACACAGTGGTCCAAATGACAATTCTATAATGCATATCTTAACAAAATTCATAAAAATAAATCTAGGACAGTTGCTTAGTGAGATAAAAATGTGTAGGCTGAAAATTGTTCTTTACTACAATAAGTCAGATTGTATTTCTAAATTTGCTTTTGATACTGTGCTTTTGCTTTACCTATTATATTGTCTTTATCTCAAGCCATGAATTTTCTCACTTTTACCCTTCCAATTCTCTCCTCCAGAGCTTAGTTGCTGGCTGGGGTTAACCATGACAGATACTCCTTTAACAAATCAAACTCTTCTGATGGAAATGCATATTTCTGTTTCTACACTAATTTACATCTCATGTTCTCAGCTATTTCAAAAGGAAAAAAATCCTGTGTCTTTTTAGCTGAGTAAACAGTCTCTCATTCTATCTTTATTGCACACACTAGCAGATAAGTTATTTCTCTCAAACCCTCAGCAAGATGGCTGCAAATAAATAATTCTGAAAACAAATAACTGGCATAATAAGTATTAATGTTGAAAACCCTCTCCATTGTATTTCCTTGTATTGACTAAGTAAAATTAAATGAGATACCATAAATATAAAATAGTAGATAGATGTTACTGAGGGGGAAAAAAAGTAATTACCTATTATATTTAATAGTTTTCCCCTACATAAGCACTGTGTAAATTAAAGAACCAGCAACACAGGCTGTAAAAAAATGTACTAAAGTCTCAGTTTTCAATTGCCATATATAGGAGGGATGAGTAGTCTATTAAATTCAATGATTAGAGGAACATATAAGCATAACTGATACTAGTGCAAGACCTGGGAAATCATGGCTGTGAATATCGAAAACCACAAAGGTGGAAATTCTATTATGTTAATTTTATGAACGTGTAAGCAAACAAGATTGATACCATTTTATTTCAGAGCCGAAATAATAATTTTTAAGAGAAACAGAGAGAAACAGTGGTTTCTTGCTGCCCAAGCCAGATAGTTCACTGCATCCTCCTGTTGCTGTGGGGAGTGGGAAGCTGCAGTAAGATGAGATACGTTCACCTGCAGGACAGGATGGGAGCTGCAACATGAGTGATGGGTTGCTGCAAACTGAAAATGCTTGAAGAATTTAAACTGAGCATTACAGATTATTTTTTATCTTGTAGTATAATAACTGCCAGATAGAAGTGGTGGTTTGCACTCTTTTAGTATGATAAGATCGTCATTTCAAAATGCATCAAACCTTTTCCTGCTAAAACACTGCATAATGCATTCTTACGTAGTGCCTCCGTGCTGAAGTCATACCCTGCATGTTGCTGTTTCCAAATGGAGGATGGCTTTTAGATTAATTTCTCAAAAAGACATCTGAATACCTCATGGGTCATATAAGGAAAGTGGAAGACTTGAATGGGGATTTGAGGGGTTTGTTTTCATTTTCACTCCATGTCTAGACTACAGACACTTGAGTGATACAACCTCCATACCAGAGAATAACATTTATTGAAAAACACTGGAAGACCTTCCATTGCCTGCTTGCAATTAATGTCTATCATATCAACAATTCCTAGAGCAGAAATGCATATCCAGATTCAGTTTAAGACTGGAGCTTTCACTGTCTTTACTAAATTCACAACATTGGAAGGGGAAAACTGAACTGTATGGTCCCATCTCCCATTAGAAAACCTGTCAAAAAAAAAAAAAAAAACCCACAGAAAAAAGTAACCCCCCCCAAAAAAAATAAAATCAACCCCAACCTAGAAACAGCAGAATTGCAAACTTGCTATAAAAAGCAAAACTATTTTTACATTTCTCTTTTCCTACTATTTCTGCGTGATAATTGTAAAATGAAGCTCATTGGTGAGTGACAGTACTTGCCCTCAGATTCTACTTCAAAAATACATGAAAAATCATGAACTGGGCTTTCAATTTTTTTAATTATCATAGCTGATATGTACTTTATATTTTACATTTCTTTTACGAAACACCTACTCTTTTGCCTTAGCAGCTAACTACCAGTGGTATTCAGCATCTCCACTGAAAACACATATACGCTTAAGGCCACACATCACCCTCACTGGTGTATTCCCTAGCAATACATGGTTTCATAGCTGCTAGATGCTTATGTATAAACACATAATATTCCACTTAATTTCTTAAATATCTTTATGTTCCTGAAAATTTATAAACTCTCTAGTTTCCCACTCTGGGCAGTATGAAACATTTCTATAAATGGGAGAATGTCCTCAGCTCAGCCACAATCACGACAAGGTGCTGTCTGTAGCAGAGTATGCTCTAAAAAATGACTGCCCAGGACTTCCTTTCACTTACAAAACACTAATCTGATTTCTGTTGTCTTTACCATCTGTATAGATTTCTTTTGTTGAGATTTGTAGTTATTGCTTCTTTCAGACTTTGTAAAATGCTGTATCTGTCATTGATTTATTTCAGAAATAGGGAAGGGCAGGAAGGAGAAAAGAATGAATGCCAAACAAAGGAGAAAGCTAGTCTGGGGATTTTTGCCATTTCTTATTAAAAATATTAAAAATCACCTGTTCAAGCTCCCCATCCTCTACCCCCTAATGAGAGTTGTTAGTAAAAAGAAACAGTCAACCCACCCCCTGACGTCTTTAATTGACTTCATAGGGAGTGTTATCAAGAGCCACTCAAGCAGTGCTAATGGTGCCTGCAGATTGCTCACACATGGCATGGCTGGCATTCCTTGGACCTTAAAAGGGCTAATAGGAGATTGTAATCTCCACTCAGCATGGGAGCCAAGGCCACGAGTGATCTGGAAAACAACAAATAATTAGAAAGTATTCTTTCCCAGATGGAAGAGAGGTGGAAAATGAAGATAAAGCTGGCACCCACCCATGGAATCTCCTAACTTTTCTATTATGGAACTTTTAGCATGTCAGAGGGATATCTCAAAGAGTATGACATTCAATAATTAACAAAATAAGTCTGTCTCACCTAGAAATGCAGGCTTCTAATTTTTATCTGTGACTGAATACTTCACAAAGAAATACAGCGGGGGTTGTAGAAAGAGGCAGCTTTTAAGATCCTTATTTTCTGTCAGCATTTCTTCTCTAACCTCAGTAAGACACATGAACATCATACTTTTTACTAACATATTAGCAATGATTAACTAAACTCTGGAAATCTAAAATGTTTTCATACTTGAACACTTCACAAACTTCAAACAAGCCCCATGGCATCCTAAGAAGAAATAAGAAATATGTAAGTGTTGCTTCACTCCTCCCTAAAATGAAATGGTTCAACTCATGTTTAAAGGTATGCAAAAATACTAGTTGGGAGTCTACAAGAAGAAATGTAATGATGCTAATACATGTTGCAATGGGAATTTGATGGTTAATATAAAAAACTACTGCATAATTTGAAGCCTTATAGGGAAGCAAACACCAGGTTGGTAGAGGCCCATGCAGTTACCATGTGAAAGGGAGTGATACAACCATGAATATTCTGCAGCACCATACAATACAAAGCCTGCAAGTAGCCTTGAGAACTGCTACAAAGCAGCTGGGCTACATGTCCTCTATCCTTTCCTATTCAGGTAAATACGACCTCTGTCTTCCATACTGTACCTATAGCAACAATGCACAAGTAGTAACAGAATTAGGGGAGCAGGACGAGTACTTGTGGTGTTTGCACAATGCAGTAGTGCTGATCAGAGGGAGCATCTTGACAGTAGAGAAGATAAATGTCTATGTTAATTTTCACTAAAGAAGGTGATAGACATATTTTTGTCCCATAGGTGTTCCTAAAATATGTTTAATAATTAAAATAGTTTTATAACACCATTTTAAAAGTCTTTTCAAGAAATATTAGGAAAACCAGCAAATCATCTGTGATTTCAACTTGATTGCCCCACTGTGAAGGTAGTGATTTATGAATGCTAAAAGATGGCATCTAAATACAAATGCAAGAGTGGTGCTGTCACAGGTATCTATCTATCTATACAGTGAGGGGGCAGAGGGGAGCAATGTGATTGTAACCTTTAAGGAACAGAAACTAAAGGCACTGTGGGCATGAAGTCTCCACTTGGCTGTACAGTAACTGATAGATGCAACTAAGATCAGAATAATAAAGCATTTATGTAATACACATAGATAAAGATAAACCTGCCTGAATGGAAAATATCACTTCTGCCTTATTTGAATTGTTGAACATTGTTAATGCAACAGGGGGAATGGGGGGAGACTTGGTAAATATAACTTAGTCAGTTTGACAAAAACCTGTGATAAGATCCTGGACAAGAAACTATTAAGGAAAATAAACAACCACAAGGTAAGAGGTAAATTCTTACTGTGGATTAAAGATTAGCTAAGTGGTAGGAAACAAAGAGTGGTAATTAATAGCTACTTCTCCAAGTAGAGAGAAGTTAAGAGTTGGGTACCTCAGGGATCTGAAACAGGACAGGTGTTCAATACATATAATAATGGGTTCAAAGCTGAAACACGCTGAAAGTAAAAGAAAATCAGTGACGAACATAGAACTATTTTCCAAAAGATAAATATGGCTGAGATATGACAGCATGTCTGCTTAAACTTCTAAATGCTGCATTACTGTAAGTATAATCATAGCTACGTACACAAACCTAAAGTTATTAACCTCTCTCTGAAACTTCAAGAAGGCATTTGCCTTAAAAACTGATGTTTGGACTTCAAATCCCCACTTCTAGTGTCATTGTTTAAGAGTGTGATTCTGTAGAAGCACATTAACATTAGGAACCAATAGTGGCTTCCAGAAGGAATTTTGCAATGTGTGTAGGAGAGCGTGGGGGCTGAGGGTAATTGAGTTGGAAGCTCTGTGTCTCAAGAGAATGTCAGCGCTTCTTTCAATTTTATGGGCATATACTGTGTCTTCTCTATCCTACTGCATCATAGGCCCACCGGGGTCATCAGGGATCTGGAGGGCATCCTGAATGGGGGTAGGCTGAGAAAGTTGGGTCTTTTTGGCCTCAAGAGGCGAGGGCTGAGTGGAGACCTTGTGGCGGCCTTCCAGTATCTGAGGGGGGCCTGTGGGGATGCTGGAGATGGACTATTCATTGGGGACTGCAGGGATAAGACAAGAGGTGGAGGGTTCAGACTTGAACAGGGGAGGTTTGGATTGGATATAAGGAGGAAGTTCTTTGCTGTTGGGGTGGTGGGGCACTGGAGTGTGTTGCCCAAGGAAGGCTGTGGATGTTCCATCCCTGGTGGTGTTTAGGGCCAGATTGAACAGAGCCTTGGGTGGCATGGTTTAGTGTGGGGTGTCCCCACCCATGGCAGGGGGATTAGAATTGGATGATCTTGGTGTCCTTTCCAGCCCTGAGTATTCTATGATTCTATATGCTATAAGGATCCATTCAAACTGGGATACTGATACTGAATCAGCAGACAACATTTAGTTTTATTGAAGGATGAAGGTATATACATTTGGGAGGATTACTGAAGGTCATCTCTGTGCCCCAATAGTTTTGGAATAACAACTAACTGGAGATAAAGGGGTGAAAAAGTCAGGAAAGATAAAAGCAACGAGGCTCTAAAAATATAGCAATATGCCTTGCAGTCAATTTAGATTATTTCTGAACTCCAAAATAGTATTTTACAATTGACAACCAAAGTTTCAACTGGGTTTTTGTTCAAATACTTGTGCATCATTTCAGCCTAATCACTATATTAAAATAAGCAGAACTTTTCACAGCATTTTATTTTCAGTAAATACAATTCAACCAGCTGTGTTCATCCTTTCTTCTAGCAGTGCCAAAAGTACCATACAATTATCAACATCTGTTAGAAGTGTTTTTGAAATTTGATTCCAAAAACATGTACTTCTGCCTCCTGCCTTGAATCCAAATATAAAAAGAATAAAGCACAGCACAAACAAATAATCTATCATATACCAGCTGCAATTACACAGCACAGCTAGAGAGACACATTAAGAACTAAGCATAACACATCCTGATATATTTACATTAGCCTAATCTATCTGGCCCAGTCAGCTATATAGTAAAGATGAACAGCCTGAGTTTTAGTACTCAGTAGCAACTCTGGAGTGTTTGCCAGGAATCCTGGGAGAGTTTACATCATGTTGTTACCATAAACTAAAGCTGTTGACATGCAGACGTACCCAAAGAGGACAGCTGGATAGAGGCTGATTGTTTAGAAACCAGTGAAGACAGTTAATGAAGTTACAGTACCAAATACCCAGAACACATCCAACTGGCAATGTTATTAACTTGTTTGATTAACATTTACATTTTATGGCTACTTGGAATGACAAACAATGCTTAAACTGATCACATTTTATCTACCCTTCTCCCAAAATATGCTACTGTCTCCACATTAAATAGTAAGCCATGAAACAAAAAATGGTACTATACTTTAAACCATAATATATGAATAATTTTCTCACTGAATCTCTTCATAGTCATACAAATAATCATGACAGTACACCTACCCATGGAGCAATCTTAAAGTGGAAGGGGGTGGTGTTAGGTTGGGTGCGCTGATGAGGTATGGTAACACAAGATGGAAAGGAAACTGCTTGCCTAAAGGAAGTTATTCTAAAAAAGCAGAGCTTTTCCAAAAGCAAGAATATGAATGCCTTCCAGCTGCCTCCTTCACATGGAGCACTAAAGTAAGACTCAGTTTAAACCATATGCAAAAAAGGATTTCTTTTCAGCTCTTTCCCAAATTCCCCTCCAGAATTTAAACACTCAGCTATATATGTTTCAATAAAAGTAGAAATTCAGCATGTCTTCATCTGCTTAGGTTACACTAAAGTCTTCCAGTATTCCTCTGGCAGAACAGTGCCTTCTGTCTTCCTACTGCTCCATTTGCATGCATACCTGTTGACATTAACTCCAGGCTCCAACCCGAATCGCAGTCTAACCCGGTAACTCTTCTTTCTTTTACAAAATCTTTGTACCCTAAGTTCCTGAAAAGCAAGCTCCAGCCTCACCCTACCATCAACTTTAATCCTAGGCCAGTATCTGCTTGCCTGTAGCAAACTCCCTGTGTTTGCTCCCAGGAAGTCTAAATGTGGTTGCACTCTTGCAGTGATATGTAATCTCCACTTGCTGCTGCAAGGGTGGACATGCTGAAGAGGACGCAGCCACAGGGCAGAGAGCCATGTGTGGGCTTACCCGATTCTTTTACTGCGTTCTCAGGGGCTCAGAGTGAATGCTGTTTTGTTCGTATATATACCACAAGAAGTAGGTAAGAAAGGAAAAGGAAAACAGAGAGAGAATAGGGTAAGAAAAAAAAGCAAAGGAGTATGTTGACCCCTCAACAGGGTACATTCTTCAAACATTTTTTTAAATGGCTGATTTAATAAGCAAGTGCTATCTGGAAGTAGAGAAAACAAATCCTGTTGTTGTCTAGGCTTATGTCTAAACATAGTGTGAATAGTTTTTGCAGCACTGGGGTGATCTGGTTACAGTATTAGCCTGTGTGCTTTTACACAATATTTTTAATTAGCTTAACACATCACCATCTAGTGAAGTTTCTTTTTTAATATTTTAAAAAGTATTGTAATGAAACACTTGAATACAATTTTTTTCTGTATGATTTAGCAAATGCTGGTTTTGCAGTTACCAGTGGGGCTTGAAATTAAGTTTTTCTTTCTACTACTTAAATGTTTCAAGCGAATGAATGGCTCTGTGGATATTATTTGTTAAATGTATATCATTCCTAGTCACTTAAAAAACCCACAGAATTGTTTGTTTTCTTTCACAGGAAAAGTATGAAAGAGTAACACACTTTATTTTAACTCAGCATTTAGAAACTAACAACCTATATCTGACATGGAAAAACGACAAGTATTCAAGATTAAGCCCTTGCCATTTTGTGTCTTATTTTTCTTTCACAAGGTCATTTGACCATAGAGTACAGACTGTGCCTTCTACTAAGTGAGAATAATAGTCTTCCTCTAAAGTTAGTATAAGCATTCAAATAAAATAATATCCACTTTGCCCTTGAAGAAATCTCTCTGGAAAAGAAGAATAACAGTACATGAAAGGATAAAAGCCTGTTGTAGAATTCTGGGGTAGGAAAGATGTGTTTTGACACTTACTAAAACCTTGAAAAAGAGAAAAATAAAGAGAAAAATCCCCTTGCCTCTGCTTTACCTCAGCATAGGTTTATTTTTATCTACCTGTTATGACTCATTAATTAAACAGTCTGCTGGAGACAAACAGTTTCTTGAATGATAAGCCAGTATTGTGAAAATTCACTGTGAGAGGTATTCAGCCTCTATGTTTGAGAAATCAGAAACAGTAGAAAGGAGGTTTTTAATAAATGATTAATTAAAAAAAAAAAAAAAAAAAAAAAAAACAAACCCCTACAAACGGATTAATTCTAGCACTTCATTCCAAGCATCTTGCCATTACTTGAAATATTTTAAACCTGCCCAAACAGATAGCCTCAGATGCTTTGTTTTAAGCAGCTGAGTCAGCAATTGCCATGCTCAGAAATATGACAGTATACTTGATTACTGCCTTTTTTTTTTCTGCCTCCCAGATAACTGTTTTCCTTTGAAGTCGGAGGCCAAGAGATAAAACATCTGTTATCCTCCAAAGCACTCCCTTTAACCGGGGGTTTTTCCCCACGGCCAAGGAAATGGTGGTATAATTACTATTTTGTTCCTAATAATTATTAAATTGACACTGTAAGTATAGAAAAGCTTTTTAGCATGTACAGATATGAGGAAATATATTGGATTTATTCACTTTTGTGTTCATTTTGCAGTAGTGGACAGCAGTGTTGAGCTAACCCAGCTGTGTTCAACCAATTAAACATACACTGATTTATGTGTTAATGTTTATCATTGGAAGGCACCATTCAGCTTAAACTAACCACACTTTGATTACTGAAGAAAGGACAAAATTTTCCTCTTACTAAGTGAAATGCAATAGTGTTGTACTGAAGATAGAGGAGCAGCCCTTTGTAAAATTGATACAAATGCAGAAGAGGACAGGGGAGAAAAATTAAAAATAATAATCTTTGCCAACTGCCTCCCATTGAGGGATTTGGATGCTTGAGTTTTCTCTATCTGCATAGAAGATGCTTCCCATATCATGACTCCTGATAAACAGAGCCTGTAGGTGCATATGCATCTTATACTCAGACCTGCCAACCTCTTTGAAAGAAACCCGAGGAAGTTATCTATTAAATAAATATGGATTTTCCATCTTTTATTGTCGGTCCTTCTTTCTGCCTTTTTCTCAGCATTCAATTTCTCCTCCAGATCTTAGGTGCGGAAGAAGCACTGTGCAAATTTCTGCCATGCTCCTTTGTTTTAGGACTTTACCTATCTTGGAAGTAGCTGGCTGGATCTGGAGAAAAGTAATAGGGACAAGAAGCACTCTGCTAGGGAGTGTTTAACTACCCACTTTGATAGCTATTACATTCCCCTGTGATTTAGACAACATAAGAGCAAGACAATGCAGGAACAGAAAATGATCAAAGGTGGGAGTGAGGAAGGTGAGAGCTGAAAGAAGAGTAGGTAAGTCCGGGAGCTAAGCAAGTGCATGGCCCATATGTTAGACTGATTCTTGAAATAGCAAGGCTGGGTTAGCAGAAGGGGTAAACTACTTGAGAATTACTTGATATGGGGTAAAAGACATATCAAATGTACATCAGAACATCCACAACTTCAAGGCAGAGACCAGCCTTCTTATCCAGGAAAGTGATAATACCTGTAACTGAAGGCATTATCTTGCTAACAAGAGAGCTATATCAGCATTTTTTCTTTCTTCTAACAACAACATTTCCAGTAATTTCAGTTTATTTACAGGATAGTACGTACGTGCTTTTCAAGTGTACTTAACATCAGTAGACCTAAATCTACCAGGTATAGACCTTTAATGACTTGAAAACAAACAAAAAGTTTTTAAACACATTATAAGATCCTTTCAATAGTGAAAAACTGCCTTTCATCTAGTTATGTTTTCCTAAAAGTTCATGAGTCTTTCGCACCTTTTAAGTACCTAAATCTTTTGTAAGAATATTATTTTTTCCCACTCCTTTTCCTCCTTCCCAGTTCTTTAATATACGTGTTAAACATTGCTGGAATTGGGATGTAACTCAAGACAATTCATTGGTAATCTTGCCATTGTGATGAAAAATAATTTCTTATTTCTAAGCTTAGTTTTTGTTCCTTTTTCTAGATTCTACTCTAGGACAGTGTTTTGTCTTACATCCCAAGACAATATGAGTATTTTAAAAGCCTATCACACTTAATAGTAGATTAGAGCAGCAGGCCTCTCCTCAAGAAAAGTCATGATTATCTGTCATTTACACATGCTTGTCTGGGCATTATATTATCTTTTGGCTACTATTTAATTTAGTTGGTTAGTACTAAGTTAAGGGCCACTCTTCCCCAGGATGCCTGAGAGGGATTCTTCATCAAGGTCAAGGGGTGATAGATTCAAGCTTACACAGGGGAAGTTCAGGTTAGATATAAAGAAGTTCTTTACTGTTAGGGTGGTGAGGCACTGGCATAGGTTATCCAAAGAAGTGGTAAATGCTCCATCCCTGGCAGTGTTCAAGGCCAGGTTGAACAGAACCTTGGGTGATATGGTTTAGTGCAGTGTCCCTGCTCATGGCAGGTGGCTGGAACTGGATGATCTTAAGGTCCTTTCCAACTCAAACCATTCTGTGATTCTAAGGTTGTTCCAATAACAACACTCCCAGCAGTCACAGCATCCTGCATTTTGTTCTAAACACAATACCAGATTTCTTAAAATGCTACAGGGGCCTCATAGAATGTACCCCAGGTATCGCACAGTACAGCAGCACACCAAGAGCTGTCTGCTTTCAAAGTTATGATACTCAGCCCTTTTTTTAAATCACCTCTTACCTTAATAACCTTCTTCTAACTTGCACCTGAAATCCATTCCTCTATGTAAAGTAGAAGTGCTGGCACATGTATAGAGTGAATCATTCAGAAACTATAATCACATCATAATTAGAAAACAGTTATCTTCTAACAACTTTAATGAGAGTCATACTAGTCAACTCCCACCTAATACTTAAATAATACAGGTACTAAACAGATAAGAGTTTAATCTATATATGAATCAGTAATGCATCCAACATGGTTTTCATTACTACTGGGAAGGGGAGAATTGGCATAGAAAATAGTTTCCACTGAAAATAAGCTCCTTAAATTAAACTACTCCTTTGAGACTTGCTTTTAAAACTATCTATTGCACATCCACAAGGAAGAGTTGAAAAGAGAAATCTAGAGCTGCGGCAAACTGCTAGCTAGACAATAGCACTTTGGCACGTAAGCCCCTCCAGGTTTTGTGTTGCTCTAAAGCAAGAACAGATTTAGCAGACATTGTAGCAGCTATCATTGCAAAGCAGTCTTCTATAAAGAAGAATAAACCCAACAGAGCATAAAAAAACCTTAACAAAAATATTGAAAATACTGAAAAAGGAGTGATTTTCTTCAATTGGAAAACAAAGAAAAGCCCAACTCTACTAATTAAAACACCTAAGCAAACTGAATTTAATGCTTTCAAAAAATGCTGACCAGAAGATAAACAAGAAGATAGAGTAAGAAAGGGGGGAAAAGGCACTTTATAAAAAGCACTGCATATATAAGACAATAACGGATAGGAAGCATCAGGATTTTTTTTTTTTGTTCTGTTACTTTCAATTTTAAGTTATATTACAAAGTTTCTTTTGTTAAAATATATGCAGTTTAAATGCAACAAGGAAATCTCTTCCTGGTCTTCCGACTAAAATAATTTATTCCATATATGGGTGTTTAAATTTATGTTATTAGAAACACTGCCCCTAACTTCAACAGGTACTAAATGCCCTCGTTTTTTAGAATTAGAAGTTTATAGTCTAAGTCATCCTCATCTTGTCACTGAAGACAAAGATTCAGCTAGTGCAATAATTAACACCAATTGTTAACAGTTGATGACATGCCTCCTGCATTCAAAAGTGTGAAGAAATGCGCAAAATATAGGCATAGATTAAACATTTAATCAGCATCATATTCAAGAAATCTTTTTCCCTTTCACCTTTACACCATGAACTTAATACATGGATACATTCAGGGGTGGCAGGAGAAAGACCAACCTGAGCGCAGGCTGCTCTCATACAGGGAACATGAGGCATAGGTGCTTCCTTGCCCCACCACATCCCATCCAGGATCAGCAAGAGTGCAGGTTGCGATCATTTCCCTTTCTTTGGCAAGGCAAGGAGACCTTAATGCTATCTACAGCTTTCTGACAAGAAGATACAGGGAAGAGAGAGCCAGTCTCCTCTTGCAGATGTATGGCAATGGGACAAGAGGCAACAGACTCAAGTGAAAACCTAAGAAATTACAGTAAGTTATAAGGAAAAAATTCTGCCAATTAGGATGGTTAAAAAGTTGCCCAGAGAGTCTGTGCAATCTCCATTCCTGGAGGACTTCAAGAGTCATCTAGACATGTCGCCGGGAAACGTGACCTATTCAAGCATGCTCTGAGCAGGGGTCTGGACTAGAGAGCTCTGAAGCTCCCGCCAGCCTCAATTATGCTGTGATTCTCTGTTGGAAGAACTGGACAGACCAATCATAATAACCATGTTTGATGAACTTCTAGGAAAATTATATGTGATATATAATCCACGGATACTTCGAAAGAATAAGCACTCTGGGTAAACACTGACATCCCATAGAGTGTTCAAAACAAGAAACCAACAAGTGTAGGAAAAATGGATGTAGAGGAACAAGACTAGCCTAAACACTTCCAGTCATAAACAAAACAGTGTCCTCATTGAGCACAGAAGGAATTGATCCTTCTGCTCTTTATTTTGGAAGCGAACCAAACACTGTATTTCTCTTGTCTTCGAGGACCTAATAAATATAACGGAAACTTATGTTTGAATAGTTATGGAACAGTCAACTCTATGGCAGGTAAAATGAGGAGGAGGAAGAGAGGAAGGCCCGATTAAAAAATAAGTTTCCTGTGCTTAACTGGGAAGTCCTCTTAAACGGGATGCCTCCCAGGGAACTAATTTAAACACGATGATACTTAATAGCTATGATTGGCGCTTAGTAAGTAGGGTAATTATGTTTAATGGGGATGCCTCAAGGCAATTGAGTGGCACTTAAGTCTTTTGTATTTCTCAATCTCAAGGTACTTCTCTCCACTTTCTCTTCTATCCTTTTTCTGACCCTATGTAACAGCTATGGATGTGGAAAATGCATACATCATCACATGTTTCCATGAGTTTGTCCCTTCTGTGCTAAATGCAGGGTCACCATACAAGGCACTTATTTGTTGCCTCCTCTGCTCCTATGAATACATGAGCCACAGTACCTAGCCAAAATATTGGCTTCTCTTATCATTATAGGCTTATCCAATAACATGTGGCTTGATACTGCCACACTGAAGCTGATGGAAGTTTTCCAGAAGCAGAATCAGATTCAGGCTGTGTTTTGCTCAAGCCCTTGCAGCAATGCTGTGCTCTGCAGTAGGACTGCCTTTCAGTGAAATGGAACAGGAATATTCTACATTCAAAGTAATCTTCATAAATGCAATGAGGATATGAAATTTGTGGAAAGTTTTCTCTGAGATTTAAATTAACTATAGCTTTTGCTTTATTATATGAGGTGGTCTTTGAGACATAATTTGGAGACAAGGTTGTATTTTTTATAATAGAAAATCTATAACTGTGCCTGGTAAAAATAGATGTAAGAAAAAGCTGCTATGAACTATATTGAGGGGAAAAAAAATTACATAGTTTGTCCATAAATACGTTTATATTGGAGATTAGAAAGCCCCTATTAGAGCTATCAGATCCTAAAATGACATTCAAACAAGCACAGTGGAGGAATAAAACAGATTTTCAAATGGAGCTCCCTCAATAACTCTGTAGAATAGATGATATAATATCATGTCCAGAACAGCTGGACAATAGAGTTCCCAATCCTATTTTCTTAAAATGCTTTTCAATACAAGAGTGAAGGCATCAGGGAAAGCAAAAAAAAATTAAATCTTTAATTCAACTTACTGTTGCCACTGTCTTAAGGAACCTGACTGCATCCTTTTAATACTAAAAGATTATCAGAAGTCTTCTCTTTCTGAAAGTCTGGCTAGTCAGTGAACTACAAATACTCACCCTTTTTTTGTACAAATAAATTGAAATGTTGCAAGCTAAGCGCATGGATGCTGTATTAAACACTTGCGATCAACTGAAATTTATAAGCATTTGAAATTTAATACACTAAAAAAATTGCAAGGCTGTTGACGTTAAAAGGCACCAGCAAGGCAATTTTATGAGGCTTCTCGTTGAGTTGTGTGATTAAATGTACGTATTTTCACTGTATCTTTGCCTGATGGCAAAAATACCCAATTTTCCACTTCAAACCTGAATTGTAGAAAGGTCAGTTACGAACTGGGGAGTAAAAATACCTTTTATATATCTGTTTGTAGACCATACTCTACACAGACAAACTTCCTAGTCAATACATGATATTTCTTACTACATGAATTTTAGTAATTATAGCATATGCTATATCATGCTTGTCTTTTTAAAACACATATTATTAAAAGCGTACAGACATAATCTGCTACTGTCTTCAATTCTCATTGACTACAACACTCCTATGGGCTGGATTTAATAAGGATCTGTTCACTTTCCAGTATCCCATGCTTCAGAATCAAATGTCCTTTTGTCAAAGTTATTATGCTTTTAAAGTATCATTAAAAGCAAAAACTGGATTTTCAACTATTTTAAACTCCACAGTTACTAACTGAGGATATTTTATATGAACAGGATAGTTTTAATCCCGAGACCACAGAAGACTATCTTGACAGTATCCATTCACACAGCTCCTATAGAGATTAGTATAGGTTTGTACAAAAGATATCACACATATGATGAGACTTCCAATATTGGATCATGGGATTTACCTTAAGCAGTATTTCAAAGTAAACTGATTAAACTGAAATGTAGTCCATATAGGGACTAGTGAAACTGGTTACTGTTGCTGTTGATAAAACAGGCTATTTACATTAATGTTGATATTATCAGTATCCTTTTTACAGTGAAGCCTAAGTATTTCAACCATTTCACATCTCTGAGTCATTGTTTTTCTATTAAGAAAAAAAGACTCACTGAAAACTTAAATTAGTTGTTGATGGTTGCACAGCATGAGTGGCAGGTCCATCCTCACAGCCTGAACCCATCTACTCCTACCAACTCTACTGTTTTCCCCTCCTACGCTTTAAAAATTCCAAGCAGTCAGAATCCTCATCCTTTAGACATGTTCAGAAATACATTCCTTGCAAGTAGTACCATGATTTCAATGGGAATAATGAACAAAATACCGTTTAACATTATCATAATTCTATAAAGCCCTAAGTTAAAATCAAAGTTCAGAATGCTAAAGAAAAGATATACTTGAAACATTCCTTGCTGAGGCACCTGTATGATAATTTTATCCTTTTAGTGTTATGCCCTTTGTTTCTATGCTTGTAACTTGTCTGGGTCACAGACCAGATTAACAAAAATTAAAATGGGAATGATAGGAGAAAAATTCACTGAGCAGAAACATAAGTTTTAAGTATAAGACTTGGGCATTTTTTTTCCTTTTTAAAATAAATATGGATGCATACATACAGTTCATTAATAATGACTCTACAGGAAACAAAAAATACAGTTGCTTGAAGTAAATAATGCAGAGGAAAATAGTATCAGATAGAACTAGATTTGGATACCTCTGCTGTTAAAGAGTTGGCTCTCCAGAAGTAATTAAAAAGCAAGTCTAGATCTTCCCAGAAGTGTCTTTGTATTTAAGAAACGGTATACCCTTAGAAAAGTTCAAAGCATGCTGAAAACACTGATGAAAACTGTAAATATATGTCAAATCACCAGTACAAAGTCATTTTCCTTAAAACCATAAAGTAGTAGATATAATCTTGTGAAGAGCTGTGTGTGTAAATACTGTTTCCTCCCCTAATGTACTCTGATTTAGGTTGTGCTAATCTATTAGAGGGAAAGGATTAGGAAAAAAAAACAATGTTCACAAAATTTGTTGCAGCTCTTTTCTTCACTGAAGTCAGAGATAAATCACATTATACTGATTGACCCTCAAACTCCACTAAGGATAGATACTCAACAAAGACTAGTCACAAGTTCTGCTGAGTGACAGTTGAATTCATTTTGGGGACAAACTAGTTTGAAAATGCCACAATATGACTCATTTCCTGGCCTATATACTCCAAAATATAAGCTACAATATAAGCAAGAATGAGCCATAAAAAAATAAAAATAAATCTACTATCGACTAAAGCTGTTTTCCCCACATCTCCTTCAAAACAAAGAGAAGTGCTACTGCATACAAAATCAATACTGTAAATAAAAAGGAAGGCCCTAAATTATTGCCGATGGCTAGAGAATGCCAAACATTATGTGTTGTTTGGAGTTTTTCTGGCACCTTCAGCTACACTGCAGTCAAATGGTGTATGAACAAGAAATGACGCAAATGTCATTACTAAGCATCCAAAGCAAGAATACATGTGATGAGCTCCTGATGTACGTGCAGCGAACTAGTGTGTGCTAACAGAGAACAATGAATATTTTTAGAGCATACACCACTAATAGCCTGGTCACTAGTGACAACAATAAAAAACATCACATAATAGGTACACTGCCTATTGCAAATCAAACACAACTGAACCAGCTCCAAAACAGACGCAATTTAAACAACCTTGTCCTTTAAAGTGGAAAATCTGTGTTCAGTGCAGTAAATACAGCTTTGTGTACAAAGGCTTCATACAGCCAGACCTGAAAAAAAATGACAAAGTGATCCAAGAAAGTAAATGACATCTGACTGGCTTGTTTACACATCCTCATTTCCCCAAACTATTTTGCTTCATTTACTACACTTTGTTACTATGTGAGTGTTTGGGGGATTTCAAATGGACTCATTCTGTTCTAACAGATGTCAAAGAAGAGGTACATTGGTTTTAATACCTACTTGGCGACATATGGGAATAGTTTTTTTCCCCTGTATAAAAAGTCCACAGCAGGATCTGTCTCCATTCTTTCCTATATTTATACCCTCTTAAATTTCCTCAAAATTATCCAGTCACTGTTGTTTACTAATGCCCTGCTGCTCATGTATTACTTTCTGAAAGCAGTTCATTGTTGCAGTACCAATCAGATTACAACAGTGAATCTACCACAGCTTTAAAACCACCACAACTCTGGACACAGAGTACGATTTGTCAACAGCAAGCACTTCTGTTTCTGAAGTAAAACACACCTAACTCTCATACACACATACGCACATACGTACTTTCCATGTGAAACAACTTTAAGAAAAGCTCAGCTACAAGAACTTATTCCTATAAATAACCAAAAAGTTAAAACTTTAAAAGTTGAAACTAATATGGCATTTCAGGGACAAATTCAGAAATGCATTAATAAATAACATATTCTACAGCTACAGTAACACATTCTCCTTCATTAATATCATCTAGTCTTAAGAAGATGTCACTGGCATTTTTTTCCAGGGAAACATGAAAATGGCTTAAATTTCTGCCTCATAAGCTGTTTTTTTCTTTAGATATAAGAGTGAAAATCACAATAAATGATACAAGTACATGGAGTGCACATAAGATGAATTTGTCTTCACTTTAGGCTACTGCTGTGAGCTAGTATTTATTACTTCCATCCTGACAAACTAGAGAAATTATATGCTATCAAAACATGCTGTCTGCCAGTTGTGTACCACCACAGCATGTTTTTTGCTTTTCTGGATTTAACTCTCCCTTTTTTTGCCTGTTCCCAAGAGATTCCTCAGTGCTAAATGCTACTAGGAAATAGCTGGTGGCTGTACTGCCAGACACACACAAAAAATCAATTGAATTTTTTCTCACAATTAGCAAATAATTCAGTGAACTCTTTTGGTCTTCAGAAATAAAGTCTGTTTCAGTTCAAGCAAATATCCTTTAGATCTGCTTTAACAAAAAGTTTATCTCATCAATTTGAAGAATGAAGACGCATCTCCAAAGACAACAGCTTGGAGTAACTGAGTTACAGACATGATTAGTCCAAGTCATACTCAGTCATTCTATAACCTATGTGGATGTTATACTCTTCAGATGGTATTCTTTTGGTTTTGTAATCACAAAATCTCATGATCATGCAGATTTTATCTACTTTGTGGACTCAAAGATCTTGAGGGTCTTTTCCAACCTAAATGATTTCATGATTCTTGTCAGTGTAATATCAACTGAGAATAAAACAGTAGCTCCCAGTTTCAGCTCATGAATGAAAGTGAGAAGCTCAGCCTATGGCCTTCATTTGGCAAGCCATATCTTCTGCTGTGTTTGCTGGAGCACCAGGTCTTATTTACACTCACTTGATCTTTCCAGTATTTCAGGGTCTGCACGTAGAAATGAAACAGGGCAAGGCTGTGCCTGAGCAATCATCTGAAGCTGCTTGGCATGTAAGATTACCCAAAAAGCAAGCTGCGCAGAGCTCTTCTGAATGCGAGGATTAAAGTACCAATTGCTTACTAGTATCCCTTGGCAAGAAGCAGGCATGATTATTCAGAGCATTTTAGGTGATTACGAATTCAGTATCCTGTAGAAGGCTATAGGACACTGTTTCCTTAAAACCTTTTTTTTAACCTAGCTATAAAGTTCTAAACAACATTAGGGATCTGTGGTGGGGAGGAGGAAGAAGGTCAAATTGCAGGCCATACTTTTTTGTAACACTGAGAATTATGATACCAGCATAAAATGCTACATTTCCTTTGAATGATACCATTTCATCTTCAGAATTTGTTACGCAACTCATATTTGTATCTACTCCTCATTTATTTTATAACAAATTATTCTGTGCCTTTTTATGATCCTGTAGGAAGTCAAGGTTAAATCAAAGCCATTGTGACTGCCAAAGTGCATGTATAAAATTATACCACTAAGCGTTAACCTTGCTTTGTAGTTTCACTTACACTTTTCAATTAAAAGCTATCTTTAGTATTGAAGCAAAGTACTTTATAGTTTTTCAGTTAAAAGTCACCTTTAATATTTAGGCAAAGCCACTTCTATGGTAATTCATGCTTGCGTTCTCTAAAACCTCTTCTGCCTGAAATGCCTGTACAGTGACCTTGCTTCATCTGAAGTTTTACAAGAACATAGAAGAATTAGTAAGCGACATTTTACTTCTATTTACTGAGCCCATTCAGCAAATGTGGGGAAATTTAAAAATCAGTGTATTAAAAAACTTCCCATCTCCCCAAGGAAATTATATAAATATTGCACATGTGTTCATGCATGCCCGTGTGTGAATATACACCTGGGCATATCCGTACATTCTTAAAACCAAATTTAATAATTACATGGCATTATTGTTTTTTCTCTTTCAAAATGTCAGTTAAGCCACCAGGAACTGCCTATATTTCATATTACGGCTAAAATCACATATTGTTACAGCTACACTCATAAAACACATATTCTGTTAGCTGTTTGAAAAACCTGTTGAAATTGCAAACACAAATAACTGTGCTTCTACTTCATCCAGAAGCCTAAACAATGAGGATAAATGAGCTTCTCCTAAGCTTCTACAAAACAAACCTTGAAGCATTCAGTCTTAAACAGAGGAAAAACTCTAAAGACCTGTATGCCCCAAAGATTTATGAACACGTTTAACTATACTCATTGTCAGTAATTCCACTGAAGTCAATAGGAATACTCACAGTGCATAAGGTTACAAATACACAAAAAACTTCAGCCTCAAGGGCTGATATTTCAGTAGTTACTTTGCTTCAGTAATACCTTGAGGATCTGGCTCTTTAAAGGCCGTCCAATTCCTTCACTGGTTCTCAATGACTTCTCAAGAGAATAGTTACCAGTCACAACTCTGCTCTGTGGGAAAATCAGTGGCCTATCTCTTCTTTCTTTATTTCCCCTTATTATTTCTCCGTAATACTTTCACTGATGTAACATTGCTATTGGTTAAATGAAAACCCTGGATTACTCCTTGAAACTGTTTACCAACAAACACACAGAAGCAAGCAACACTAGGTGGAGAAGAGAAACAGTGAAAATGACTGGGCAGGAAAACACTGTGTATCTAATACAATACAGCGTTTAAATTTACAAAGTAATGAGGATGGTATTAAGATTAAACCACCACAGTGTCAGAATGTGCATAGAGATGATAAAAGATAATATATTTTATACGTGACTGATGATGACGCATTTCGAAAATATCTGGAAGGGAAAAGACAGATGTCTCACACCACTTATGAAACTGCAACATTTACAACATGTCACCCTCAAATTAGTGTGCAACAGGAAAAAAAAAAGCCCCTTCAATATCAATGCCCCTAGCTTTTTTGCTACAATTGCTTGACAAGAAACCCATTTATTTTCTTCAGAGAAATTCTTCCAAGGTGGTTGTTAGGCGCAGCAGAGGCTTGACTCCTTAGACCGGGAGTGGATTAGACCACCTCGATAAGATAAAGCAGAGAACAATGTTGTGTATTTGTCTCCCTCACACTTCAGAAAGGTTATGTATCTTCTCTGGGAGAGGCATTCCTAATTTAATTTACATTGTAGGGATTTGGAATCCCAAAACTGTCGCAGAAGTTAGAAATTATGCCAAGATTGATAACATTTCTTAATTTTTCTCCACTGTAGTGACAGTCTGTCAAAGGAAGGGCAACCAAGTTAAAAAGTCATAAAACAAACACTTTATGCAAGTCACCGCATATAATAGTTCTCCATGCAGAAATAGGTTTAGCTGCCACTTAAGTTTCCAGAAGAGACCTATTTCAACTTTATTTTAGAAAACATAACTTGAAAAAGATTCACCTATACCTACTGTTGCTTTTTCTTCGAATAGCTAGAGACACATATAACTCTTTAAACAAACTCATTTTGCATCACACACATTCGTCTTACAACTCAGTAATTAAGTTGTAATAGTAGCTTTTTTAAAAGATAACTTTCTGCAAAAGGAGGCTTAGCTTTTTGATCCATAAAATTGTATAAGCCAGAAGTTTAGAGAACAGAAGTCTAGAAGTAAATCAAGTAAGTTCATACCCTGAATGCACCCAAATGAATGTTTAAATCTTCTGTACTGTTAACTAGCACTTTTTAAATGCACCACAACTAAAGGAGATATAGGAGCTTACTTTCAGGTAACAAGCTGTAAAATCCTTTCATGGATAATGTTATTTTTTTCTTATGCAAGATATAATACAGTCCAGGTCTGTACATAAAAACATAACATTACGTCAGTAGCCTGTCAGCTGCAGATGGTTTTTATACTGCTAGAGAATTAAGCATAAAGTACAGCTGTCTTCCCTGTCTGGGTACACACTGTACTGGAAAAATACATTGCACTGATTCCCACTGAAGTTGCACAAAATAATTTGTACCAACAGACTTGCATTTGAGAGAGAAGGCAACAGCAGTTCCAGAGTACCTTAGCGGTAGTTGAAAAGGCCAATTTGTGTATCAGTTTCTTTTCCCAAGACACCTCTGACATATCAAAGCCCTTTATCACATATTGTCATCTAACAGAGTCAGCTACTTCAGGAAGCAAAGTTTCTAGGCAGTTTCAGTGATAAGAACAGCCACATCTGCTGAAACTCTATAAAGAAAGTTAATTGCTTGTTAATGATTTACAACATTTGACTCATTTGTCATTATTAAAGTAAATGGTTCTCAGACAGCTGTAAATAGCGTAAGGTATTCTTCTTCATTAATGTGTAATGGTTATATGGGACCATGTTCCTAAATGTCTTTTTCTACACAAACCACTTGAGAACATTCTTTGAGGGAGTAACAGCAATAGCCAGAGTAATGCCATGAGAATATTCACCTTAGTTTGGTAACATGCATCATACTATCTGGTAAATTTCATCAGGATAATATGAGAGCTTGGGAATTTGCTCACCAGCATATTCCCCTGACTTTCAGCAGGACATTGTTGGGTATTAGCTGCTATCACACTATTTTCCATCCTTTAAAGGAACAACTAATTGTGCAGATACCTAACTGACCTCCTCCTCTCCCTCTTTAGAGTGTATCTTCTCAATCTGAGCACCTAGTCTCAAAAAATAAACTTAATACTATGAAAATTTTTCTACCTCTTTGTCAAATTTAACTGAAATTATAGGGATCAGAGAGCAAAAAGGTCAGCAGGCAGACACACACAGCGACTAATACTGATTACCCAGGCCTAATTTCCATAAGAAACCAGGATCAAAATACTCATGTAATACTTTTATTTCTTTTTAAAATAAAGTGGCCTGCCATGAACAGATACTGAATATACAAAAGACACCAACTTCGGTAGGAACATTACCTACAGGACACAGTTAGTATTTCTGAAGATTAGAAATCTGAATATATCTGTAATTTTAATACTTATCAATAAGAAAAGCATCCCTGCCAAGACCATGAAACTATGTGGAAAGATATTCTGATTCCTGAAACCAGCAAGAGTTGGCTTTAACCCACTCACACTTTACATATGTAGGTAACTGTTGGGGGAAATTTGGTATTTTGGGTTCTCAAAAACTCTCAGAAACCTTCACTATGGCACAAAGAAGTCCAAGATCTACAGAAACAGTGCAGCATGAGGCTTAAAGTTGTACCAGAGCATGTACGCCACTAGACCACACCATCTTACACATATCTGTTACCATCTCCAGTGTGCATTAACAGTGAAGTCAAGTCCTTGTTCTTACAGTCATAGAAATCTTAAAGGCAAAACCACCAGTGTAATTGTTTTCACCTCACAGGAACAGATACAAGTACTATTTTTAATAAGTTTCTATTATTTAAACAGGAGAGATCAGATTTCATGAGTCCATCAGAGACTATATAAAAAAAAAAAATGCCCTCCTATTTTACACTATTTAGTTAACTTGCTCACAGTGGATTAAAAACTGAAAGTTACCAAGTCTTCCTGTGAAATGAGCAAACCCATCAGCTCTTAAGAAAAACAGTGATTTTTAGAAGGGCAAATACCTTGTAAATGGAATTTAGTTACTATGGTCATTCATGACTGCAACAAAATGGAAGAAGAAATTACAAATGAAAACATAGAAATTTTGACTGTGGTGCTTTAAATCAAAATTTTAATGTTGATGAAAACTTCTCAATAACTCGAAATCCTGAACACTTAATGTGCTATAGTTTCATTAATCATTTAACTCAGTATGTATAAATCCAAATCCCTGGGGAGACAGGTTTTGAAATTATCGTTTCAGACAGTGTGCACCTCTAATGAATGCATTATTTGGGATATTTCCAACATGGTTAATAAGGTAATGTTCATAAAAGAGACAAATGAATGGAAATTTCTGGCCTACCTTATATGCTTGGACAAATTGTGATGAACACTGTGCATACAAATGACAAAAGATTAATCACACTAAAAAATTGAAATTCACTGTTTATTCCAAAGGCAAATAGAGTATATCAGTAAAACAAAGAATAGCTCTATGCCTGACTTTGCATAGACAGTGAACTTCACAACTGACCAACAGGCAAAGCAGTGATTTCAGCATCTTTATCTCCTGTTTTGAAAACTTCTGCAGGATTTTGAAAGGATGAGAACTGATTTTCCAATTATGACTAAGCTGAAAAGGACAAAATCAAATCTAACAGCTCTTTGAAGAACTCACCTATTGTTTCCAGATCTACTTCTTTAAGGCAGAGGTAAGATAAATTCGAGGAACAGGTATTTTTTGCTATAAATATGTACATTATATTAAACAGTCTTTAATTCAGCTAGATTGTCACTGTTGGTATCTAGCACTGCCCCTGAAAACCCTTTCTGTAAAAACTTTAACATTGCCTTTACGTTGTCTTGACAGATCACATCTGACAGTCTTAAAGAACTGAAGTCCCCAAGGTATTCTATTGTGAATAATTCATATTATAATCAATTTTATTCTTAAAATAAGTGGTACTAAATGCTGGTGTAGCACATCTTCCATAATAAGTATCTTGCCTCAGAAGACAAAAAAGGGAGGATTGAGATAAAATGTGCAGATGTTGTTTCCCTTGCTGCAAAGCCACTCTCAACCAAACCAGCTTATATACTTTGAAGAGATACAGTGACTATGCATTTATAACTCCAAACTGCGCTGAATCTGATTCCTTAGAGGGCAGCTTAAAGTGGCAGTGCGGTGAACTGTTCCTCTGTGATTACGTTAGAAGAACATGCACCCTCAACCTTTCATCATCCAGTGTTAGACATTCAGCCACAAAATAAGGTAAAACTTAAGAATATCACAGCACTGATGTAAAAATACAGATTAGAAAGCTCTGAAAACATTTTTTTTTTTATAACACCTATTCAGCAGCTCTTTAAACAGGACAGCAGTGCAGATAAAACATTAATTTTGGGGATTAAGTCCTAAATTATAATACTTGTGTGGAGCAGACGCTCCCCTCATCATAAAAGTTGCATTTTTAAAGCAGAATGGGGAAGGATTTAGAAGGCATGAAAGCTGTATGGGATTAATAATATTATAGCAGTGTTCCTCCTTATTTAAAATATAAAGCACTTTTTCTCAGTGGACACCAAGAACACATGTGAATGGATACATGAGATACAGAGAGACATGAAGTGGTACAAGTCCACTTCAGTGCTGCTGTCAAATTAAACCAACGCATACCTACTTACTTTTTCAATGCTGAAAGTTGAAATGTAACAGTACTAGAACCTCTGTGCACTGCAAACCCAGCAATTATAGCCATCAAAATAAGGGGCTGCAGTTTTTAAGGCATTCAGAATTTATGAGCATTTGAATGTTAAAACACTGGCCAAAGACTAACATCTATCAGAAGAGAAGCTTTCACTTTTCACACGCATGTAGAGCAGTAAGCAGTTCATTATGTCAGTCTTGTGAGACTTTTTGCAGTCAGCAAGTTTCCGAGTAGACACTGAATCCTCCTTAACTCTCTTAAGTGGATAGCAGCTAAAGCTAATTGCAAAATAGAATATATTATTCCTATCCTACATGTCAGAACCTGTTACTGGTGGATTCCTTTACAAATACCAATCAGGTCTACTTTATGATATGTTCATTTCATTGTCTCCAATAATCTTGGACACCCTGTTCTCTTACTGACCTTCGGCGACCCTGTCTCATTCTTCTGGTCTATAGTGCACATCTACATTGATCTGTAGACAAAGCACTGTCAGATAGAATCAATACATCACTCCTTCAGCAACAAGACTGGCTTTTGCTCAGTTTATTTTCATTTTTTTAACAGATCAATAGTGCTAAACTGATGTATGGTAAAAATTGGTGGGTAATTAGTACCTGTCTGCAGGCCTGTTAACAACCTGCTAAAATATTATGCAGACTTTTTTAGTTTAACACAAGATTTCAAACTCTGTTCAATTGTGAGTAGGTGGCTATTTTAAAGAAACTCAGGAGGCACTAGACTCCGTAAAAAGTTTTCAGTTTGTATTTATAATGAAAAGAAACAGCAATTAAAATGAAGCACATAAAATTAAATCATCAAACCTGAATGTCAGCAATGAATAAAGCTAAAGCCCTTTTCTCCTTCGATTTAGGATAACATGATAATTTTGAGTAATGCTTAATCGTATGCTAAGATTTCATAAATGGCTGAGACCATACAACTTTCAAGTCTCTGAAGACATCACCAGTTTTCAATTATCAATCAGATGTATCTGATACGATCCAGTACAATATTTTAATTGCAATACATTAATTCTAACTTGGCCAAAATAAAGGTGATCTATGCCCACAGTCATTTATTGCAAAGCAGAGCTGCTAAATCTGTCAATGTGGCTACATCTTAGAGAAGCTGCTGAGAAGTATTATTTGTGTGTTTTTAAAAAGAACAACAGAAAAGCAGTTAAACCTACATCTTCTTTCTGGACTATTACTTTTTCAGATCAAGTTTCTCATTGAAAGAGAATCAGCACAACCACAAACCATTTGCCACTCATCATGCACAACAGCTCTCATGTCTAGAACTTTTAGGCCTGTTGCAGTTTAATGAAGGTTACTGTTTGAGAATTTTATTCAGGCCAGAAGTGCTCAGAGGTCAATGAGACAAACTTATTTGGGCACTGGCATTATTATAGTATCATAGAATAGTTACGGTTGGAAAGGACCTTAAGATCATCTAGTTCACATCCTTCTCCACATCTTCCTCTCTCCTATCCTGGCTTGTGTCTGTTTACGTATTTCTCACTTAATCAAAGCTATTCTGCTGACTGCTTCCCTGGTGTCCTGCCCCTGTGCTTACCTAGAAGCATTCTTCAAGAATCACCTAACCCCACTATTTTCCTTACTCATGACTATGCTATTCCTCTATGCTTTTCTTTCAAGACTCTTTTTCTTTCTCCCCAGAAACTATTAGTTTGAGGACCCTGACTTGAGATGCTTTATAGAGAAAGGCCAGGCTCAGGAGCTCCACAGGAACAGACACACTCAAACACAACATGCTCAGACTCCAGAAAAAGAAATGTGCCCAACCACTGCTTACTATTGAAATTCACAAGCAAACTTATATACATTCTAGTTTAGGGCAGTGCACTGCTGACCCAAGAGATGTCTTAAACAGATTGTCTTTGTCCTTTCCTACCACCCAGCATTATGAACTCATCTTTGAGTATCACATTAATTCAGGTCCCAAGCCCTCAGTGTTTACTCAAGCCTAGGAAAGGCTGCATAAGAGGTGTAGGGAATATGGAAAAATGCTAATCTATGAGTCATGTAATTACATCAGACTCTCCATTTACATTGAAAAGCATAACTCTTTAATAACTGTTGATGAAGGAAGAAAAACATAAGCTTCGTGTTATTGAAAAGAAGTGCCTGCTTGAGTCTGAAGACAACCTGAATAAAGGGGATAAAAGTCCTGGAGGAAAAAAAAAAAAAGCAAATCACTATTTTAATTTCCTTTTACTAAAACATTACAAATGGACATTACAAACATTACCAAACAAAAAAGGTTGTCTCTTTCCAGTAGTTAAAGGGCATACATGACAGAGATGCATTGTCACTAATTTTTCATATAGATTCAATGACAGAAACTCAGAGTGAACAACACCTTACTTTATGAGTATTATACACTATCCATGTGGCAAGGCTATATGCAATGGCACAAGCTCCCTGGTAGGAAGTAGCAGATGTCTGAAGGTGAGCAGTCAGCAGTGGCATGGCTGCAGGTCCCGCTGTGCTGCACACTGCGCTGAATAGCATATGCTGCTTGCACGCAGATGGCAAGGGCCAGCAGCCTCCAGAGGGGCAGAGCTGCAAATCACCATCATCCCTCCACAGGGCTTCGGGGCCTGAAATGGGGCCCACACATGGACATTTGCAGCTCCCACACCAGAAACAGCCCAACTGCGCTGGCCATGACAGGCAGGTGATCAGCCCAAGGAGTCAGGGCATCACTGTTACCAATACAGCACTGCCAAAGCTGAAACTTCATGCAACTTGTTCAAGCCCACCTATACTTCTTTATCAAGAACAGTTCTTGCCCTGACCGAGACTCTTTCATCAAGACCCTTGGAGACCTCAGCCTTGGGGTGTAAGAATGCCCAAGCTCCACTACTTTGTAAGGACCTGCAGGAGTTTGGTTTCAGGCTGTTGTTTTCTGCCAGGTTTTGTGGGGGACAAGTGCATGCAGGCCCATTATAATTTCAAATAATCTGTGCAAGCTCCAAGGGGAGATCATGAAAGCAAAATGATGCTTACGGAAAGTAAGAAAAGAACAGCAGAACCCACAAAAGCACACTTTAGTTGAGAACACTTCTAACAATCTGAAAACTGTAGTAATCCTGCCAAGTCTTTTCCACTCAAAAAAACCTCATAAATTTGAGGTTATTTCATATATTTTGATGTATTTCTATGTCTCAATAAGTATTAATTTAAAAATCTCCTCTACAGTGTTATTAAAACAGATGAGTTTTACAGATTCTTATTTTTCACAGCATTAGCAAAACCTGAGACATTTCTCAGAGTTACTCTTCCATTTTCTTTTGGTTACAAACCATCCATGTACCACAACAATAGATGAAATATTGACAATCTGCTTTTTATTATCCAATGTCATGCTTTGAAAGTTCCACGCATCAGTAGAAATGATCCCACTGATTTTATCTCTAATCTTTTGGTTGTGGGAGGGGAAAAAAAGCCCACACAAAAAAAAAAAACAACAAACCCACCAAACCCTAAAAGAGCTAGGATTCTAAACCTGCATGCATCTGTGCATGAAAAAATGCATCTGGACCTTGAGAGATAAACTGCCTTTTGGGTTTCTCTGTCCAGAAGCACTCCTACTTCTTTGCACTATATTCTGAAACACATTTTCCTTTTCTAACGATTTTCTGTCAAAAATTACAAAAGATGATTGTAAGTTTTGATTTTTACTCCGATTTTGATTTGGAACATATAGGCATCAAACAAGATGCTTAAATATGCCATGTGTGAAATACTCTTAGTTTCATTTAGTCCTACTTAGGTGCTACTTTTCACATTGCCAGGGAACTTGAAAGACACCACAGTAGATGCCTTTGGATGTGATTTTTCCCCTGTGAAAATTACAATGTGTGAAGTCCTAGATTTAAAGAATGGACAGCAGCACGGTACAGAAATTCTTCTATTTCATTCTAAATCCAGAAAGTATGAGTCTGTGAATATAAGAATGTTTATTTTCTCTATAATCCCATCTTTTGTCATCCTCTCTCTGTGTTTAATCAACATTCAGCTTCACAACATCCAGGGCTACAACATAAGCTCCAAGTTTATAGATACAGAAAAAGAAAATCTGAGCTGCGTATGCTACTTTATGCATTACACACACACACTTTTACAGCAGAGTTGTCCTGCGGAGCATTATTAACTCAAATCCAGTCAAATGCATCATGTATTTTTGATGCAATAAGAAGCCAAGACCCCCATCAGTGCTTGCTGTTTTCTGATAATGATTGCATCCTTCTCTACCTTTATCTGTCATCATGTTCACTTGTCAGGGACCATGCCAGCCATGTGGGGTGGCTCTGCATGGAGCAAGTAGCTCTATGAGGAATGTGGTCTGAGACAAGAGTGGCTTCATCCAGCCTTCTCTCACACATCAGTATTTGGTGGCTAGAATGCACTGCGATATATGTTTGAGCAACAAACATGCTCTTTCCACTCTCCCTCCTCTCTTTGTACTTCTTCTGTATTTCCTCCCCTGTATTTAATGCCATTTAGTCCAGAACAGTCAGGTGCAGTTGTGGTACAGAATTGCCTAAATAAAACTACCTAAAAGGTAGTTTTACCAATCACAGCCAAGAAAATGGCACAGCACAATAGTCTACTTTGCTTAAGAGAAGATTCTGCATCTTCTCTGTCCTCAACAGGGATGAACATATAGTCATTGTCCTTGGCTCAATAAAGGACATCAGTAACTGAGTACATGTATGCATGTAATTTTGTCTTCACCAGTCCTCCTTTTATTACATTTATTCCCACTGGAGTGACCTCTAATATTACCAAACTCAGGAAAGATTCAAGCCTCTGCCTGTTAAAAGCCAATGTAAAAAGAAATTAAAAGAAAATAAATAAATTCAAAGAAAAAGGCAATAAATGGTTCCTTCTTAAATCTTTCACTTTAGATTTTCCTCCTTTACACTTTAGTCTCTGTTACAAAAGAAGACTGCCTGAAACTTCTAATATTATCAGACTAGTCAGTGCTACCATGCATAATTATCATCCTTGAGAAACAAAAGGCATAAACAGCAAAGAGAATAGTTCAGGCTTTTTTCCCCTATTTTTTAAAAAATCCAAATGGAGTTAAAGATGCTAAAAAGTTCTGCTGTCTGCCCAAATGTAGATGCTGATCACCAGAAATGGATAAGCTCTGGAATTCATGTTTAGGTTTGTTAGAGTAAGTAAAATTGGTTCTTTTGCATATTAACATTATGAATTTGATGCCGTACAGATTTATTCGGGAAAAGGACTTCATGTTATGTATTAAAACTGAACACTTATATAAAAGCTGGCTGGTCGATTCAGGTAAAATGAGTCAACAGAACGCCAGATGCAGAGACTTCAAGTGTGACAGGGGAACGAACGTTTTATGGATCCAAAAACCTGCTGTGCTTTTTTTGTCTATTCTTCTTTTTGCTAGTACCCACCATCCAGCTTTTATCTGCAGGAAATGTCCATGGTTTCAGCCTTGCGTAGCTGCTTTCCCTCACGTGCAGTCAACCATCAACAAGTAACATTTCCTCCTGCTGGGAGGATTCTACACGCAACATATTTCATGACTGCCACCAATAAGATTTCACTAATCAGCCTGCAGAAGGTGCTGAAATGGGCATGAACAGACCATGAGAACATAAGAAGGCATAGGACTTCAATATTTAGAATAATCCAAAGTACTTTGCCCAAAAAGCACTTTCAATAGTTTTGGGTTAACACATGAGTTAAAGACCAAATAACTTTGTTCAAGCCTATGCCATGCTTCCAAAAATACCTTCTCCCCTAAAATGAATTCCTAATGTTTGGAAGAGGCTACCTGAGACCAGAGGCAATCCAAAGAGACACTCCAAAATTATTATTAACAAATTAATTACAACAAAATGCTATGAAAAAGATTAGCTGTTTAGTTACTAAAAAAGACATAACTACAGGTATTGCAAAACCATAAGCTTTCTGTAGTATGGTTGAGATATACTGGTTGAAATATTAACCTGTTTTAGTGCTTTTCCATGCAGGCTGTTACTGCCAACGATTGGCAGGCTTGAATAGGCTGTTATCTTCCCGTATGCATGCTAGCATTATGAATTAATCATTTCACCTCTGCTGCATTTTACTTGAGTTTCCATACTGAAGTCAGAGTGGAACATTGCTCCAGTGGTCAAGAATATTCTGGGCTTCTTTCAGCTGCATAATCCCCAAAGCAATCCTTCTCCACCACAGTGATACTGAGGACTTCTGCCTGTGCTACAGTATTAATGAGGCCCAAGGAATATTCCCGAGCACTGAAAACCAACAGTCTATACTGCTACATTCTTCACATGGTTCAAAAACTTCTGCTGCTTCCTGTTTACACTAGCTCAACTTCTAATTCTGTAAGACATCCATATTTTTATTTGAATAAAATGGAACCGCCTTGCTCAAATGTAAAGTTTTCTTAGAAACCTAACATTAAAAAACCCTACATTCATGCACTCATTTACTTTTCCGCTCAAATTTGCAATTCTGGTGTATTCAAAGTCATTCAGGCTATTTTCTAAAGCACCACTGAAACACCCACTTCACCCCTTTAACAATCTCATCTTCAGTGAAGAATCAAAAAGCAGAAATAAATATACTAAAACTGCTTTTTTCTTTCTTCCATTTTTAAGGTTAAGTAGTAGCACATGATTTATTTCATGCATTAGGAGAAATTATGAGTGACAGCAAAGTCAAAACCTTAATTAGAGAGAATATAAACATAAGATTCTAATATCAGCAATAACCCAGCGTAGTTCAATTACACTCCTTGTTATATTTTCATCAGGCATTATCAAAAGCTCTGTCATAGTACAGATACATTATGGCACTAAAAATTAAAAACCTATCTTCAGATAATCAAGATTATAAAAGATATTGAAAAAGAAACAGGACAGTAAGCTGCTTCAAATATTGCCACAGTTTCATTCATTTTCCCTAACAGACATGAAGGAAATGCTGGAACTGGGTGTACCTGGAAAGAACAGTTTCACAGTTCCCCACATTCACATAATGGCACAAGCATCTTTTCAGGAGCATTGTGACCTATCTTGTCATTTGCAAGACCAAAGAACTTTGAGATACTTCAGTACCTGGTAATTACATTATTAATATATTTTATCTTTTTGTACACAAGAGGACTTGGGTAGACTATGAATAAGGAGCTGTGGATGTCAGCTTCTTTCTGCCAGCTCACCTGCTGATTTGGCACTACAAAGCTTTATTTATTGTTTTTTCCCGACACTAGAATAGATGAAAGACACTAACTTCCTGAGAAGTGTTTGGAGAGTCACTGTCTGAAGAAAAATACATTCTTGTACAGCACTTCCATAATACAAATGGAAGGAGTACCATGTTAAAGAAATAGACTTTCATCACGATTTCATCTGCATAGTGACAGCTGGTACTTTTATATTGAAAATTTAACATTCTTGCTTATTTTATTAATGCCAGGATAAAATACTCTTAAATCGAGTTCCTAATGTGCAAGGCAGCTGGCTGGCTTGAAGAGGATCACATTTTCTTTGTATAACAATTGCTAATAATGAATAATCCTCTCCTTTGCTTCCCACAGCTCCTCTTTCTAGGGGGTTTGTTTCGCTGAAGGCTAGTGGTGAGAAAGAGGTGGAGCAGACACGGCGTGGAATAATAAAGGCAACACACAGCAAATTTCTGACTAATTAAGTGATATCTCCACAGGAGCATTGACTTTACAAGAGGAATACTTGAACAGAAGAACAAACAAGATACATTTTCCTACAAATTTACAACAATAAAAATACCTCTTTACTACCACTTAGTTGCCAGACAGAATTTTATTTACTGATGTTCTGTGTGAAACTGTTATTTCTGAGACTAAATAAAAGGCAAACTACAGTGGCTGCAAAAAGCAGAAAGAAAAGATGGGCTATGCTGCCATAAGAAGGCATACTGTTTGTTCACAAAAAATCATCCACAGTAATTATGTTGACACCTACAAGTTGGATAATGTGATCCCTCCAGGAATCACAGGTAGGCTCTGACTTGGATGAGTAGTTCTAGAAAAGAGTGCATACCTCTACACTTCTCATTCACACTACAGCACCTCCTCAGATCATTGCAAAATAGTAATTATATCACTGTCCTTATGAAAAGTTTGTGTATACTTGTGTTCCAGTAACAAGACAGATGTTACTTGTTGAAGGCTTCACTTTGTAATGACCTTGAAGCTGAACTGGATTTCGTTGGAAGTAAAAGACTACTTGAGTAACCTGCTTTCTCCTTATCTTGCTTTAGATATTACAAATATTTTTTATCAAAAATAGTATAGTCAAGCTTGGGTGCAACTCTACTTAAGGAAAAACTGTGATTCACCTGGTATATCCTTCTCTAACATTTCTTCTCATGGGTACCGATTTCTGTACTACTCCATACATATTCAATGATAATGACAAAAAGGAATGTGAATTTAAATGCTGTTTTTATTCTGGAAGTACTGCAAGAACTTCCTACTAAAGTATTTCTAGTAGAAGGTGTCCATGCCTATGGTAAGGGCCTGGACCTAAACTATCTTTAAGGTCCTCCCTTACCAAAACCATTCTATAATTGTATGAAATATGTTTGCACACAGTGAGGCCAACACAGGATCTCCCACAGAAATAGATGCCTTTATTTTTTATATGTTACAGTATTATTCATTCACACTTTCATATGGACTTCTGTAAAGCCTTTTTGCACTTGTTGATATCTCAGTGCTTAATATTAAGTACTCCAGAGTTCTGCACTGGTATCAGAGACCCTAGAGACTATACAAAATAGGAAACAGTATTAGAGCTTTATGCCAGCAAGTTAAGTAGTTGGCATCTTTAAATACATGGTGTAAAGTACATTTGCCCTGGAGTTCACATCCTTAGGGAATGAATAGCTATACCAAGATGACATAACCTTGGCTATACCAAAAAGGATAATGTACACTGCTCTTCTTATAGCTAGTGACCATATTACTAGCATAACCAGTAGCTTAATAACATCAAACATGTAGAATAAATAATAAAACCAAGTGCTGAAAAACTCCTGTGACATTACTGGCAAATAAAAAAAAAAAAACACATTATCACCAGAAGATTAAAATATGTAACTTAAGGCCATCATGCTAACATGAATGCCCCCCTGAAGAACAAATCTCTAAGTGGAAAGACTCAAGGCCACTCTTTCCACACTTAGCTATCACACTCAGAGAGGACTCAAAGTAAAAACAAAGACACTTTTAGGCCTTACATTTTCTTACTATCAGCTTCAAAACTCAGCAATCTTTATTATGTTTTCATAAAAAGAAATAATTTTTAATTTAATAAAGCATGAAAAAAACCCAACCAACTACCAAAGTCATATGAATTCCTGCGCCAAAACATTAACCTTAGTTATAAGATGCTTCAGCTGATTAACTGCCAATATTAACAGGATGCAAAGAAATAAAATATTTTAAGAACAAACATATTCTAAAGAAATAGAGTATAATCCATTTGCTTTGAGGATGACAGAAGAGGAATTCCAGATGCTTAAATCTAGAAAAGTTTTATCGAGTTTTTACAACATGGGCCAGTTTTGTATTTAACCAGGAAAGTATTTTCAAGCAACTGTCTGTATCAGCAAAATACATCAAAATTAATTCCAGGCTATCAGGTGGAACTGCTACATACTGAAGCTGAGCCTGTTCCTCTTTTTGCTTAAACTTCACTCAACACAATGAAACTGAATTATGATTTATTCTTCTACCACTTTCCCACACCCCACTAATGAAATGCATCCCAAGCCTCATGTATGTAGTATTAACAAAACACTGAAATATTTAGAGCTGTAAAGTGGGAAGCAGTCTGGATCAATGCAAGCTCATGAACATTTTCAGATGCCACTTGAAAGTATTAATGACGTGCAGTCATTTGCTGACGATACGTCGATTCCTTCTCCAGTGAAAATTACTGGCCATAAATCAGGCAAACATTTACAGGAATCTGCAAATGAAACAGCTAAATCCATGATGACAAGGAGCCTCATAAAAGCAGCCCATTTATTCCCTCTGAGCACTCATCCCCACCAGAGGGATCAATAGCAAACCTCATACAATACACTTCTAAATGTCATGCTGCAAATCCTCTTTGCATTTATGCAGAAGACCCTCCTCCAGTTTTGGAAGCTGAAATCAAGTAAAAAGGATATTGAATGTCTAAAAAACAACAAATCGGAGTGAGAACCTTTTATTCTTAGGCATGTGACTTTAAATACCTTGTCTTCTAAACTGTAAAGATTATAACACTCAGAAAGATAATGATTCCAAATAGAAAAACAGAATGCATGACAAGGAATTGAAGAAATGCATCCACCCACTCTCCAGCACTTAAAACCCCCTGAATGCAGTCAGAGAAGTGATACCAAATTGAAGACTGCCAGTCTTGGTTTCTCTGGCTTCTGAAAACTGAGGAAGGCAGTATTAAAGAACCAACCAAACAAGTTATTAATAAAGCCAAAGAGGGGCAGCTCTTTGACTTGTTAAAGGCACTACTAGATACTTCAAACCACATGGTGCAGCTCAGCGAAATGCTACCTGTATTAAAACAGGGATGAATGACCACAGTGTAACCATCAACATCCTATGATGGGTTGAGAATTAAACAAATACAAGTCAACTGACAGAAAAAATACCTTTCCATAAATTTGGAATGTTACATTTTGACTACCCATTCTGTTTTATTTTTTTCTTTGGGACTTGCATGGAACTAAGCCTATTGACAATGACTCCAGTACCGGAGTAAAAGGACCTGAATTATTCCCTGGTATAGGGTACAACTCAGAAACATTGGATCAGGTTACTATGCTAAAGTACAAAAGAAACAAGGGTCATTGGCTGACAGTGTATCCATATTAACTTGCAGCTAATTAGAAAATTAAGTCATTTTATCTGACATGTGACTCAAGATCATACAGCTATGCTAAAAATTTAAAAGCCTGATAAAATGCCTTCTGGTATGAATGCTTACTTTATTATTGGTTTAAAATAAATCTGTTACATTTGCTATTAAAAGTTTGAGCCCTTCTGTGTAGTTAGATATAGCTAATGAGCAGTTAGATCCATTCTTTCAATAATAAAGTAGTCTCTAGCATCTGCAATATTCCTCATGCAAATGGAATATGTATCCTGAAGGACAGAGATCAGCCATAACTCAGCAGAGCTACTCATGAAGGCAAAACTGTACCTGGGGGAAAACACCCCATGTTGTTCTGAGGCAGCTCTTCCAAGTACCACCATATATCTTTTAATTTATATCACATTGGCACGTGTGTGCACAAACTCATCTTCTAAGAGTGTGCATCCCAGTCCTGTGTTGGCAAATGCAAAACATTGAGAAAAAATAAGCTTCATCCAATCAGTTGGAAACAAGTGTAGAGTACAAATGTAATCCCCCTAATCCCTTGTCAATTACAAGGAATGTCTCAGTGTTAAATTGTATCAACACTGAAGTTTCCAAACCCACAGTAAATAAATGAAGCCATCTTTTACCCTCTTTCCACTTGGAATGTACTCACTGCAGCTCCCTTAAAATATTTAGGAATACTGTAATAAACATGGGCACCAATTTTCAAAAGCTGCTCTGAAAATGGCAGCATTTCACAAGCTGTGAAAATGCTTTGGTTCAGGGCATGGCCTGAGAGGCAATAGGCCAGCAGGATAGCACTGGGATTAGCCCTAATTACCTCATGTTTCACCTTAATTAACTACTGATACAGAAGGTAAACTCTGCAGGATCTGTGGCGAGACCTTAGGCCAGTAGGCAAGATATCTAAGCTGTCATTGTTTACACACGATAATCTCTCTTTTGAATTTGCTTTAATTGCTCAAAAAGATTAGCTGAAGGATATGCATTACATATTGATTAGCAATGCTAACTAGATAATATGTAATTTTCATGTGTAATCTAACAGTTATATAGGCACATTCTCTCTCAGCCAATTGTCAAAGGATCAACATTCAACTTTGGTTATGACAACATCAATCATGAAGAAGAAAAAAACCTCAGCCTTTGGTAACATGAATGGAGGGAGAAAAATACAAGAAAGGATCTTTGCTTTGTTCTAGTAGACACCATTGTGCTTCTCCATTGTGAGAAGCAATCCCCTCCTGCATACATCCCTGCTCAAAGCACAAGCAAATTGGAAGCAGAGGGGGAGCAGCAATAAAGAAGGCAGAATATAATATATATTTTAAAAATAGATCACAAGGTTGTCTTGTTTCTTGCCCCATACACTCTCCATTATTCAGGCTCAGCTTTCTTCTTCTGTTTTATCAGTTCTCATCTGCTTCTGGCAGGCCTTAAAGATTACCAGATCGTCAGATTTGGTACAAATCTAAGCACAACTGATTACAGAATCTGTATAAAATGCAATAGTAAAATCAAGGGGAAAAGTTATCTGCCGTGTGTTGCTACTCTGCTGGTAAAGAAACCAATTAAAAATACATATTTGCAGATGTTTTGATAAAGGCAAAACAAAATATGAGCTTTCAAAGCTCCTCTGACCTAGAACGCATTTGAAAAATTAGGAACATAGTTCCTTAGGAAGGTAACCTTGATTTAATGTAACACATAAACTGATCAAAACAAAACTTGGCAACAAAATGCAGTGCAGCATAAAGGATTAGGAAATATTTCTGTCAAACCCTGGAATCTTAAATCAAATGCGCCCAATGAGGCTTTAAAGTTCAAGACCTGAGATTTTATCTGTACTGCAAGTGTCAATTAAATCTATGAAATAAAGTTGTTAGTGTAAGAGTTTTACTAAAACCTTAAGGACAAAAGGACATATAATAAAAAATGAATTTTCCACATAACTACTTGTGTTATGGCTTATTTTCTCAATAGCATTTTACAGTATTTGCATCCTTAACTAACATCCAGGGTTGCCCCACCTTCTTGAGAGACATCCCACAGAATTTTCCTAATTCCTTAATGCACTTTTTTATTTGCTGCTTCACTTAAGGCTTACAATGGCATGGAAATGCACACTGCCTATTTGAAAAGGCTCACAGATCACTTGCCACTCATTGGAAGTGCTGAAGAACTGAGAACTTTCCCTGGGATCTCACTTTCTTTGCATGGATGAAAAACTGTTGTTCAGGGCAGGACAGTGTAATTTCACTGGTGACTGGTGTCTATTCCAGATCACTGCTTCATTTCACTTGTGGTGTCGTCTTATGCTCTGAGCAATAATTTGCAACTGCTTACTTGGCTGGTAAGATTTTGGAAAACATTAAAATAAAAACCCGAATATATAATGGCAGTTTGCAAAAGGCTGTTTGACAAACTCCTTCACTTTGCAGAAGGTGAATATTAAGATAAAAGCTGCAAACAGTTGTTTTACTTCTTTGGTTTAAACATACACTTCAGCTATAATTGCACTGTGGGACTATCGGGACTCTGGGCACATTTGGTTTTGCTAGTCAGAGACAACAGGGCTAGGAAAAATAAAACCCCAACCCTATTCATATCGGGTTTTTTAATGATTTTATAATTGACCCATAAAGAAGGCTGAGTCTTAGAAAACTTAATATTGCAAGACATGCAGTAAATGGAAACAAAGTTCTACTCTTTTATTGTAAATGAACACAGTGGAAGCTTTTGCTTTCCCCAAATGACAACCTCAAGATGTTTTCAATCTATATGTTAAAACTTCCATATCGTTTTATAAATTACTGCATTTTTCCTATGTGATTCGGTTGGTTTGTTCATGTGTTAAAAAACACAAAGTATTCTGTTTATCTGAATACAGGTACCCTTTTTTGTATAAAAGGGCAGAAGGGCAGTAGTTTTATCATATATATTTTTGCATAGCCTAATCAGGCCTTGATGATGGTCAGCTTTTTGAATATTTATTACTAGCCTAATTATTGAGCTATATTATAATCCTGCATGATCTTCACATATTAAAAACTTGTTTGAAAGTGTCAAAGTTTCATCAGCAAGTAGGGAAAAGTAAGCCCATTTTCAAAGAAAACAACCTTCTCTTTTGTAAATAGATCTTGACAGTGAATTGATTACCTACATACCTGTAAGGTGAAACCCTGCCTTCATTGGATTTAGAGAAGTCAGGCTTTCTTCCAGAGACCTACATAGCTGGGTTATTTTTCTTCTTAGAGAATATTTGGCCTGCAGTTATCTGATATCAAGCTGTGATCTCATCAGCTCTCACACACTCAGCAGGGAGGGGCTAAGAAAATACTTCAATGTGAAATCTCTCAAAGCAACCTCAGGGCACCACAGCTAAGGAAGGAGATGTTTTAGCTGCTGAATATTTTCCTTTGGCAGTAATACTGACCCAGTGGCCCACAATGATGCCCATATGCCATTGGAGAGCCATTTGTACAAATGAAAGACAAACTAATGATCTCACTACATGGATTTGGAGAAACCAAATATTTCCTAAATTGAAAGTCCTTTTATTTTTTGTGTTCTTGCAGAGATTTGAGGTAAGTGCTTTGTCAGAAATCTCTTTGCTGGTATCATCTTTTCTAAAACAGCAGAGCTGTGTATTTTCCAGGTCAAATACTATGTGCAAAAGGAGATACTTATACAAAATTAAAACACTTGGTAATTCAGCACATGTATATTCCAGGTCAAAGAGCACATCTTACACTTGCAACTGTATTTTCTGATATGCCATGGGGATTGTTAATATTTTTTTTTTCTATCTTTCTCTCCCCCAATGCACTGCTTTGCTATTTTAGTGAAAATACTTAAACAAGGGGAAGAAAAAAATCCCAAATCACAACCATTTAAAAAGCTCTTTTACTAAAACCTGCCTGTCTGCCTGTTCTGTGAAATGCTGACTGATAAGCTGCCTGCCTAGGCTTCTCGGTCACCTGGAAACAAGTGGAACATTTGTAAAATATCCACCAGTTCTCAATGGAACATTTTTAATGAATCCAGGATCTTCCACAGCACAATGACATTTGGAAAGGATCAGCTCAGAGCTAAAAAAACAAAATAAGGAAATTCACAAAGGAAAAAAGTGATTTTCATTAACCAAAGGATAGAAATTCACCTTTAAGTATGAAACTAGGAATGCTGCTGGCACAGTGAGTTAGATTCTCTACTCTGTACAGTTAGTGACACAGATGTGGATATTAAGAGACCCAAAGAAAATAACACCTGACTTTAACCAGGATACATGTGAAAAACTGGTCAGAATCAAAATATCAAATTGCACTAGTAAACTCAATCAAGCCATTTAAAATCCGAGAGACTTTTATAAGCCTCTAGTGAATTCAAATTAAATTTTTATGGTCTCTTTTACTCCTACTGAAGTTAAGAGCAAAGGTCTATAGGGAACCTTTATTGTGCCTTCCAGCTTTCAGTATTCTGGTTGCACTTTGAATGATGCCACATCACTAGTAAGTGACAGAAAACTACGAGAAAGTAACCAAAAGAGAGATGAAATAGCAGTAAGAGACATGTTCCCCTCCGGATTCTGTACCAGATTTTTTTCCTAAATGTGCTATTTTTGGACAAATATAATTTTCTGGAGGACCTGAATGAAAATAAGATAGGCAAGATGGAACAGATACTGTGCATTTTGTTACTTTGTGTTCAATCATTGCAAATATCCTTACTTTGCAGCATTTTGGCATGTAAGAAAAGCAGAATTTGTCTCTCGGTTCAAAACACAATCTTTTCTCTATGCACAATTAGGCTTGTTCCTCCATGAGATTAAGTTTACATGATGCCACATTGAAAATACATTTTCTTTGTGCCAGTGAGTGGCCTAAGGCATCCAAGCATGGACCTTTCATCACATCACTGGCCATAGGCTTGCTCTCCTCTCCTACAGCAATAGCTAGAGCAGAAGTGTAAGTAGCTCAAAGAAAATATTTAGATGGTGGGAAAATAGTAACTATACAGGAATATAGCTAGACTCGATTATTTTGCCCAGTTCTTCCTTCTTTAGATGAAATTAGGTTTATGAAATTCAGATAACAGATTTCCAATTCTGTGGATGGGAGATGCAATATTTCAGCACGTCTCATCTCCACATACAACTTCATGTTTATTGAAATTACGTTTTCCTGGCTGTTAACTGATGCAAAACCTGCAGTGCTGAGATTATCAACAACCCGAATGGCTATGTAATGGATTTTTGGAAATTTGGACAGAATTTGTAGCATGCAATATCCAACCAATATTGAAATCTCACTGTTATGTATATCAGATAAGCAGATGCAGATGTACAATTTCAAATTGGTTTCTGGAGTAGAAACACCCTAATATTACTGAAGGGGTAATATTGCTACCACAATGCATATTCAAATGGATGAAGCAAGAGAAATTATGGAAATCAATTTCTGTTGATGAATTTTAAACAACACAAAACTTAAATAACAGCTAAAGCCACACTGTGACTTTCTAAAGGCATTAAAGACAACTAATTTTCCTGGTTTCTTTACCAGTGAATTCAAAGGAAAGCTGCAGAAATCAGAAATTCTGAAAATCTGACTTGGTCACTTAGGATAGAATAAATAATACAAACAGTGATTCCTAGAAATTCAAGGAAAAAATACTAAGTTTTAACAGTCAACAACATATGCAGGGGAAATAATCTAAAATAAGTAAACAGAAGTGGATGAAAAGCCATCTAAACCACATTAATACACTAGAAGTTAGACGCACATTTGAAGAAATGCCTACAGAAAGCCTAACAGTTTTTATTACACTAAGATGTGCCAAGGGGCAAAGCCATATGGTTATAAATCCTCTCCATGCTACTGTGCTGGGGCACCACTAACAAACCTACCTTAATTTCTGAACAATTTTAAGGAAAAAAACCCATACTGATAAATTTTATAAGTAAGACAATAATTGTTTAAGGCCTGTAAAAGACTTTTAAAATCCTGATTTAGAAGATGCAAATACAAATAAAACTCTAAATATATGCTATAAAAACTCATCTGCTCATTCTAAACCATATTCAAATACTAATTATCTTTATTATAACGTAACATAACAGGGAAACAAAAGGAAGAGAAACAGAAAAAGTCTTAAGAAAGAAGACCTATCAAAATTCCTGACAGGAAGATACATTTGACCAGTCTCTCAAGGGATGTAGGAGAAACCCAGGGCCTGCAACTTTTAAAAGCAGAATGGACAAATCACTAGAAAATATACAATAGGGAACAATCCTTCACAGGTAATGAGATGGGGAGCAAACCAAGAGGTTTTTTTCTTCTGTCCTTACTTCCTACCATTGATTCTATATCACTTAGTGTTGTCTCCAGAAATTGATCTAAATCATTGCTTAGTTAGGAATGCTGGAGAGGGGGCAGAGTGAGATAGCAAAAAGATTACAGTTACGTAGAAGTGCTTATCTGCACAAGGATTAGCTGGGCTTTGTGTCTGTGGCAAGATTTTACTTGCACATCTCTCCGTAGAGACAATATTTTCACCTTTGGTTGATGACATCTTTCTAAAGATCAATACAGGTCAGATGCCCATGAGTTTATGAAAACTATCAGTTTCTGATGCAAATGCTAGTGAACTACTGCTGACTCACATGAGAGAGAATGGGCAGAGTCAGCTGTGACATAGCTGCTCAGCCTCTCACAAGGACCCACCAAAGCTTAAAGGAGACAGCTAAGGCTGAGAAGAGTTTACATCAAGAACACAATAAACTTACAGATAACAAGACCACACTCCTTTTTGGCAGCTCTGATAGAGAGAGTCCTATAAAGCCACAGTAGGTGCAAGTCAAAGACTTCACGCTACATAGAAACACTGAGTACAGAATCGCCTCAAGAGGGTATTGACAGACTTTGCCAGTCATTAGCTAAGAAATGCACATGAACAGGAAAAAGTCTGAAGCACAGAAAGCAGAGAGCAGATGTTTGATAACAGCCGCAGGAAACTTAAGGCTTGCTGCAGTTGAAAATGCTGTCTTCATCTGCTCCTTGCAAAGGAACTTCAGCTTTTCATTAGCGACAGTCTAATCAAAGCAAATTCAAATTTCTGTCAGCTCAAACACTCTCTGCTGCAGTACAGTCTTTACAGAATTGCTCTTAAAATTCATTAGGAAAACTTCACATCATGAACAAAGCTGTGGACAAAAACTGCTAAAAACTGGTGAGAACCTATTGCATCTACAGGTGAACTGCAGATGCATTACCATCTCATTTGCTTCTGGGATAGATGCCAGGATAATTATAAAATAATTTAAGGTCAGCATAATTTATAGAACATTTCTGCAGATATTTTCACTTGGGAACTAGACAACTCTTTGGTTGAGGAATTAAACATGGTATTTCTTCTTCCCAAACATCTAATAAAATCAGCCTGTGGAAAGCATACACAAATGCTTCCTTTTTAGCTGTCCATGGCTATGTGAATCAACCCAGAAATTACCAAGTTCAAATTTGTGCATCACTGACACATCACTGATTATGATCCATGTATCATTGAACAGAATAACATGTATATGATTAATATCTATGTTGTGAAAAAAGTGTAATACATAAAAAAACAAGAATCCTTTCTCAAAAATCTATGCAAATAATGCCCATTTGTGATTCTTCCAGTTTTTAGACTGCATGTAGGTGCGGATGATTAACACACAAACTTGTTTCTCATTTTCATCACTTTAAAGCCTGCTGGTTGAGATCTGCCATTGTTATGTTGAACTAATTACCACTTATAGAACAGAGGAGAAAAGCTTCATCATTTAGTTCCCACAGTATTATAATATGGTTTTGACCAGAAAAGTGCTTCCATTTTCATTTTTTGCCTCACAACACAAAATGAAGTTGGCAAGATGAAGACAAATGGTACTACAGTCTCCTGCTGATTGGCTAAAGTATTTGTATATGTTGGAAAACTCAAAACATCCATCCTAATTGGTGGTGGACAGAACACTTTAGCAACTGTGACTGTGCAAGACAGCAATCTATCCATTGTGGGGTCAAAGGGTGAGGTCAACAGGATAGGATGGTGATGTTATCATCTGACATAAGGGTTATCTTCTAGACACTGTCTATAGGACATATGACACGTGGTGAACTCTGAGATAGATACTAAAATCAGGAACTCAACATGATAAACGGGTTGAACAAGCGAGCAAAGAGTTACTTATAGCATAATTAAGTGCCCATGTGGTAAAATAATTGATATGAATACAGTAATAGAGAAGGAATTAGTAACACCAGAATCAGTGAGATACCAGTATAGAGGGCAAGCAACAGACAGAAAAGAAAAAAAAAAAGAATTAATAGAACTTTTTACACACAGACCTGAATCTTTGCAGCTTCATTTGGAATTAATAAGCGATGTCATCATAAAAATCCTTTCAGCTGCACTACAGGACTGAAAGCACTAATTCACACTTGTTGGTTTTAAGCTCCCCAGTTCTGTACAGCTGAGAAAAGGCATTGGGGTGTCAAAACTGTTTTAGAAATATTCAATACTCCAATGCTTGGCAGTGTTCAAGGCCATGTTGGATAGGGCTTGGAGCAACCTGGTCTAGTGGAAGGTGTCCCTGCCCATGCAGGGGGTTGGAACAGAATGATGTTTAAGGTTCCTTCCAATCCAAACCAGTATGTGATTCTATAAATTATTTTAGGAGCCATTCAAA
>JASSUY010011716.1:0-12861 GCA_032466535.1 Forpus xanthops | reverse complement strand
CCTCTGCACTTGTTCCAACAGTTCCATGTCCTTTTTATGTTGAGGACACCAGAACTGCACACAATACTCCAAGCGAGTTCTCACGAGAGCAGAGTAGAGGGGCAGAATCACCTCCCTCGTCCTGCTGGTTATGCTCCTTTTGATACAGCCCAGGATACTTTACCATTTTCCTGAAAGAGAGATGTAAATCAGGCAAATTCAGGCCACATCTATTCTGCTAATCAATGCCAAATAAAAATGGTTTCTTTTCATTTCCATTGTCAGGTTTCTCACTCTCATGCCCATCACTTCATTTAAAAGGACAGATGCTCATTACAGATGTAGAGAGATATTGGTGTTCCATGATCTTCTGAATGTGCTTTGAGCTGTAACTGTTTTCCTGGATTTTCCTAGTAAAGGATAATGCCAATTCTTCTGAAACTCGAATAAGATACAGAACAGTTTCTATGAATGAATGTATGTGCTGGAATTGGGGGGGGGAAGATTGTGCTTGTTTGCACTTTGTTTTGCTTTTAAGCATTCAAAGCAGTGGAAAAACTAACTAAAAGTTACCACCTTTCTATAAAGAAAGACAAATATCTTTCATATAAAATAATGGTGTGAAAGATATTTATAAAGCAGTATTCCTTCTCAACACAGGAAGCATGTGAGTCAGTAAAGGAACTTGCCCTTGAGCACCAAGCAAAAATACTTTCAGACATATTAGCGAATACATCAGTATGCACCACTGAGAAAAATTCAAGGGAAAGATTATAGAGGAAGTGGAGCAGAGTCTTACATGAAAATATAATCTATATATATTGAACTGATTTTAATTTTTGCTCTAAAATCTAGGCTGTTTTGTTCTCTCTTTATTTAGTGCTCCATACCAGAGCAGCATGCACAACGTCTTTATCTTTTGGTCAGATAGATTTAGAATAGCGGTAGTTTTTTCTCCCCTAGTTCAGTTTATTGACAGGTTAGCATTTGGTCTACAATACAGAACTTCTTTTTATAGAAATAATCTGCATATTGATGCTAAGGCACAGAGCATTGCATTTTCTTTCCACAAATCAGTATTTCAATTTCTCCCTTCAAGCAATGTCTTAACCCAAGTGGCAGCTGGTTAAGAAATATTGGCTCTCAATAAGGTAACAATTTCCACAGAAACTAGTTGCCTGAAGGAAAAAGCTTTATCATTTCATGAAGACATTAACTTAAGCAACTGAATGGAAAGCAAAATTGCAAATAGTGCTACGTATGTTCGCCTGATGCTGTTGCGAAGAAGGCTTGGCCCATCTCTTGCTGGGGAGAGGGCAGGGGTATCTGGTTGACTCTCAAGTCCTGCGTGCTCTCAATCCCTGATCTGAACACAGTTGAAGGGGACCTGCAGCGTGGACAGCGCAGCAGGATGGAGCACAGTCTCATGTACCCCATGCATATGCCTCATGACTCTGGATACAAACACCCCAGTGGGGGACCTGGGGTTCAAGGTGACAGTATAGTTGTCCCATGTCTGCATAGTGCCTAGTGAAAAAGAATTCAGAACATGAGGGGGGAAGCGTCACTGAAATAAACATGGGAATTATTCGTGCCTCCTCATAGAAGAGCCTCATGCTCAAACAGCCTGTTTGTCATTGCAGGAAGGGTAGTTCTGTTTTCCTGCTAGAGTAACAGGAAAAAAGAAATTACACAAAAAACATAGTTGCAAACTTGCTGGCATGTGAGTGCAGGATTTTCCACTGACAAGTCATTTGTGCTGTTGCCTGGATGGAATATAGACCCCGTGGTCATGCCATAAACAATACATTCTTCCATGGTGCTCCTGGGTGCAGTGTCATGGGAGCAGTGTCGTGGGAATGGTGTCCCTTGTTAACCATACTGGCTGTTCTTGTAACCCTTGTTTGGCTGCTTCTTCCAGTGCTTTCTCACACGTGAATTTTTCCATTCCTACAGCATTCCTGCCAATCTTTGTATTTCTGTTAAGAATCTCTCCACAAGGACTGGCCTGGCTGGATTGCTATGGATGCAGTTTGGGGGAAGTGCTAGTGTCCTAAAAGTGATGTTCTGCCACATCTGTGGGAGGCTTTGTGTATGTGAAGGTTTCCATATGCCAAAGTGGGGAGGCTTTATGTATATGAAGGTTTATATGTGCCAAAGTGCTTTTGCTCCAGGACCAGAAGCAGAAGCCCCAGCTTCACCTCTCTAGGGCAGCACCCAGAAACCTACAGGGGAGTCTCATAATATGCCAGGTGCTCTGTGCTGCTGTAGTAGCTTCCAGACTACCACTGCTTGAGAGATGTTCACTACTGTCCCAGCAGAGACTGTGCAAACACCTGAATATGCGTTCGGGACAATCCCAGATGTGATTTACAGCCCTATTGAATTACTCCCTTGTCCAGCAAGCAGTTTTCCCACTCAGACAGAGTCTCTGGGGATGATTTTGCTGTATCATCTGACGTTTCTTCTGGAGTTAATCAAGGATGAGGAAGAGGATGCAGACACGGTTCTGCATGTGTCTGACAATAAGTTCTTGGAACCACAACTTGATCTCTCAGTAGTATTTAATGAAGACATTCCTAGGCCAAGCCACTCACTGGTAGCCCTTCTGCCCTGTCTATAGTCTAATACATGTTCCTAGAGCTTGAAAGAAATCACCACATGCACAAGTGAAAGGTTATACTTGCGCTACAGGGCAATATGTGAAGACATGATACTGCTGAACAGGCTGGTGGGGGATGTTTATTATCACAGCAAGAGGATGCTAAACTCCTTACGCTAGAAAGCATTTCTAGACATGGACAGGCTGCCTGGTACTGTTGTGCCTGGTGGTTAGGAACCCAGGCTAGGTAGAATCAGTGGCTGTCCTGGCCTCCTCACAGCATCGTGGTATCTGTAGAGAGTTGTCCTGGGGCAAGTGAATTGTCACATGCTCATGTTGAACCTTGGCTCAGCCTTTTGACCAGCTTCTGCTCTGCCCTATGCAACAGGGTCAAGACCAATCTCACACAGGCACAGGCTTTGCTGGCTGCAACTGGGCAGGGAAATGGATCATATTCTATGGAGATTAGAAGTGGTAACTGCAGTGTCTTATCACCCACTGGGTTTAGTTTTGCCTAACAGACACAACTTTAATTTCCCTTAAAAAGAAAACCTCTTAATTCTTTTAGCAAAACACAGATGATCACAGCTTTATTAAATTCTCAGTCGTTGCCAACAGTATTTCAGAGCTCTTTTCCACAAAGCCCATCTACAGAAATCACTAACACTCCTTCAAGCATAAGAATCTAAATCTTTTTGTCACCCTATGGAACACCTTAATTCCACTTGAAATTCCTCTCTCAATAAAAAGGCTTGGTCCTCACTGATCCACCAGTAGATTCTGGCTTTGCAATATTATTTCCTCCACTTTGCTTTGCAGGGTTCAGGAATCACAACTGTCAAACATTTTTATCTAGAACTGCATTTTTAACAGCATTTCAGAAGGGCAAATCCTTTTCTGATGTGTTGATAAGCAACATTTGACTGCTGAGAGTAACTAGAGAAACATATCCAGCATTGAACCTATCTTGCAGCGTCTGAAGAACTGAAGAAAAGTCTCTCTGAACCAGCCTCAAAATCACTGTGCTCAGAGGCATTTGCATAGCCACAGTGGATAAAGAAACTATCTTCAATGGTATTAAAGTTTCTCTACCACCAAGAAGTGACTGATTCTTCATCAAACAGTATGAATACAGACAGGGCTTTGGGTGAATTCTGGCATATTAAGCCTTTTTGGTGCCTCCTTCAACAAAAGAAAATAAATCAATAATTTATCTTTTGTTGTATGATTTTTACTCTGAGATTCAAATTTGTTTCCCACTGCTCTTTTCTAGAAATGTACCTCCAAGAGAGGAATTTCAAGGTTCCTAGTGTTACAGAGCAAGAACAAGAATAGTATTTGTTTTTATCAGACCTAAAAATACAAGTGTTAAATACCCAAGTTAGTCGTGTTTAATTACCTGTCTATGCTACAAAATAGCAGCCTATTTTGTCCTAAGCTCTCTTACAGGCTTGTCTTGGTCCAGGGGATGTTATTCTAAAAGCACGATTGCAGGTAGAGGCTGTGAAATGAACCCTCCAGGAGATCAGCCATTCTTGCAGCTCTCTGTTCTCCTTATGAGATCAGGAGAGGAGAGTTCAGCTTTTTTTGCCTGACATAACTTCTTTAGCTTCTTGCCTGAACAACTGAAGATGTGCATGAACTCTGGCAGCGTTATCTAGTACCTCTTGTCCTGTGATAGGCTTAATGCATCTGCACATTAAGAGTGGCTTGTGGATAAACAAGTACCCTTAACTGTCCCTTGCCTACGCAAACTGTACAAGGAAAACTGCAATGGGAATTATCTGTCCTTTACTGGCGACGATTTTATCTTGTCCATCTTTCCTATGATTTAAGGATATAACATGGTTGTTAAATGTCATCATTGGAAGCTTGAATGTTAAGCTGGGAAAAGGCTCTTTATCTAAGACCTTTTCATGCTCAAGACTGTGAAGATCATAAAATGAATTTATAAAGCTTGGAGCTTGTCTCTTCAGCCCACTAACTAAACCTATGGTGGTGTTTTCACCCCTGTGGCTGACTGAAGGCAGCTAAGAAGTAAGACCACACTGATGGTGTGCATGGCTGGAAGGGACTGCTGGAAAACAGAAATGGAAACTTTTTTTATTATGAAGCTTTTTATTTAATTGTTAAATAGAAAGAGGTAATAACTTAACAGTGCAGACAAAAGGAGGAGCGTGCCGGATGTATAGAATTCATACATCTGTATGGCTTGGGGAATAAACTTTCTCAGGGAGATGAAAACTTTGATTCTTAATAGAATTAAATTTCATACTGATCCAAGCCAGGATAAGAGCAAAGTAAGAAATGCATAATTTCAATATTCACAGAATAAGTTCTTCATTAAGTCAGTCATGGATGCTGCGTTTTCCTTGGATCCTCACTGTAAATGAAATGAAAGAATATTTAGTTTTCAGAGCTCTCTGAACAAACCATAGTATCTCTGAAACATGTAAATGTTAAATCACATTTTATTTGACAGCTAGGATTGCTTTATAGGTGTTGACATGTCAAAGGGGCATGAGGAGTTTTCTTATTCTTATTTCCTTCCATAGAAACAATGGACAGGAATAGACACTACATAAAGACAATGCAAAATTGCTGTCTGGTTTGGGTATATGGGTAAGTTTCTTTAAGCATTTCAGTGGATTTATGCAAACTCTGTGTGCTTGTTCTTATCCCATGGCAAAATACAAGGTTATACAATGGAGCTGAGCTTTCTTCCATACCAATGCAAGCTGCAGTTGCTGTAGGCTATAGATAAACACACAAGTATTTCCTTATTCCAGCCAATACATGCTAACTTGAAGCCTGTGGTAACTTAATTGTATAGTCATGGCCTTAGTTCTTAATTAAATGGGACTGAAGAAAATGTGTTTCAGGTGGACACATTTGGGGATCCTGACCATGGAAATACTACCTCTTTCTGCCATGGGTCTGGGTGAGCTGGTTCTTGATAGATCTGTCGTGCCTTCTGAACTGTGAGATTAAAAACTGCATCTTTTTTTCAAAGGAACAATATATTTAAATAAAGCATTATGATTCATTCTCTTTCTACTGGGCTAGTAACTCTAGCAGTAACATTAAATTGATGTGATCTTTAATAATGGCACATGCTTTAGAATGGTAATATATCTGAGAAGCAAGGTGAACAGTACATCACCTAGCTAACACCACTGGTCCTGAGCATGGACCCTGTCTGCCTGAATGAATTAAATCGTGTCAATGTAAGACTGATCCATTATACCAAAAGCAAAGTAGAAGGTAATGGCTTTTGTAGAGAGCAGTTCCTCAAACAATGTTTTTCCTCTATGAAGAGGAAGGTTGATTTGACACGGATTGTTTTTCTTTTTTCACTCTCCTTGTTCTCAGACCTACCAGAAGTAAAGATGGCTTCAAAACCAGAAGCTGTACCAGCACCATCTGTGACGAACTCTATGAGCATGAGATTACCAGAAGCAGTTACATCATTGGGTATCTTTGATCCACAGGTCTTGTCCATTAGAAGTGCAGAAGATTTGCTGGATCCGTCATAAACTTTAACATAATCACCCCGACATCCCCTGGTTGGCTGCAGCTCAAAGGCTTGAAAGTGCAATGAAATCTGGAAGGGAAGAGAAAATCGGCCTTTATTATACATGTTTGTAACTTCTTTCATGGAATATCCTCTAAAACAGACAGAATCTAAGCTACAGCCAAGCCCAAATGGGAATTGCTTACCCAGCCTTAACACTCATTCCCTGAAGTTGCAGGGTTCAGATCTAACAGGCCTGTGACTGAATGCTCCCATGCTCAGACTGCTTTCTCTTGATTTTTCAAACCTGAAGCCCAGCATATGGAAGTTTTTCAAAATCACAACTCTGCAGTTGTCTTTGCCCATACCTGGCTTAAGGACAAGAAGTAAAAACTAGGCTGAAAACTCTCTCATGGAGAAGATCTTAATCTGGCAACTGGCATGCAGACAGAGTGCAAAATGCTTAACATAAAGAAGTAAGTTCATGCATATTCCAAGATCACTGTTAACCCCTGATTACCTTTCTGTATCGGGTTCGGATGAGCCAGACGCAGTTGGTGTTATCTGAGTAATTTCTTGGGTGGTTGGCAGATCTCAGTGACCCAGATGCTGCATCGAGAATAGTGCTGCAGCGACCTGAGAAAGAAACAATATTTGTTTCAGCAGCAGGCTTGCAGAAGCTTCCACTCATTTGCAATTAATATCTCTTCAGAATGGATTGGTCTCGATTTTCTGATCTGCCAGTATTCATTTCAGAGTACTGGTATGTACTGATTAAAATGAGGAGTCGTGTTATCTTAATTTTCACATAATGCATAAGTGTCTACATCAAAGTGGAAAATAAAGTAGCACTTGGAAAAAGCATCACCTTTTATTGATTACTCCATAATTTAGCAAGGGATCTCTCAGACCCTCTATAAAAAACTTGAGATGTTTCAATTCACTGCAATTGGTTATGTTATTTCCCACTGAGATGGGAAAGTCAAGTGATGTTAGAAGAGTCAAGTGCAAATACTATGTCTTGCAATGTTTAAACTGTAAGCTTAGGAGAAGATCTTGAGCTTTCCTCTGTGTGAGGGGTAATACTTCACTAATCGCGGTTTTTCACTTTGACCTAATAAATTTCTCTGCATGGGAGAATATCTTCTAACAGAGGTTAAACATAAAGAGTTAAAAATGCATACAAATATAAAATCACAGCTTTAACATTGGAAAACTGGACAAGGATTCATGAAATTGTTCCAGTTCAGAGAAGCCTGTAAGTGTTCTGGTTTGGTTCAGGTCTTAAATGCAAACTGCAAAGAGAAACAGAGATGTCTAGCTCTTTGTGGGATTTATAGTTGTCTCTTGAGCTGCAAGAAAACGAATTACTCCCGTGAAGCTACACAATGTGGTATGCAATTAGGCCACTTATGCCAATAGTGAACGTGTCTGATTAAATATAGAAGCAGAAAGCATTTTCCACTAATCACAATGTGCTCTAGCTTCGCCTTTGCATTCTCTCCCAGCATAACCTTGATGGGTCCCATGAATTTAGGTGAATAGCCTCACATTCTTTAATGAGAAACTGCTGTTTCTGCAGTGTGCTCAAAAATGTCTGAGAAAGGTCCAAGTAAATAACTGAAGGATGGCTCAGAGACACTTACTGCAATTGTAAAGTTTGTTGATTTTGGCCACGTCCAAGTTGCTTAGTCCCTGCCTCTGTCCAATGTGGACTGATTCATCAGGAATTGGTACAATAGTTGCTTTCCCAGTGGTATTAGTGAATGTATATCTGCAAATTATAAAAAAAGAACACAAAGCATAAAAACAAATGTTCTTTAAGTACAATTATTTCTTTCCAGATTTAATGAAATGTTTCTGAGGGAGAACAAGAATCGTGTTCATGTTGTTGTGACTAGCAGTGCCGTTCAGATAGGTTTGATTAACTTATCCAGCAGTAAGCAGAGTCAATCTGAAGATGCCTTCCTTTGTTCCTAAGCTCAGCTGTGAATGGCTGCTTAATGGAACGCTAAAGGATAATGAATAGGATAATCTTAAGGAGGGGCTTGTCTGAACTGACTCACAATGTTTTTCTCAGAAGGGGAAATGGGGAAACTGGTAGTTAGAGTTATTGTAGAAACTAAATCTAATGTAAGATTCGAGTTCCAACAAAAGCAATGCCATGCTGCTACTTACGGGCCATAGTGCATTACTGAGGAATAATCATATGGGAGATCCAGGTTATTCGAGTTTTCAAACTTCTTGAAGTCAGGTCTGTCAGCTGGAATATATAATACTGTACTTAGTTTATGCTCCTTATCTACTCCCTTCAAGGAGGAAGCAAGAGCTGGGTATGGTAGGATGTATTACACCACTTTCTGCTTTAAAGAGTTCAAAAGTACTTGCCTGGACTGATGTACTCCCACATGATCTTCACATGTTTATCTCTGTCACTTCGAGAATGTTCATGCAAAAAGCCCAGGGCATGGTCCAGTTCATGTTGAATTATTCCTTTCCACATGCAGCCTCCTTTCATCACAGAGACAGTCTGTCCACCTCCTACTCTCCCATAGTGGGACCAGCAGCTGTTAGAAGCATGGAACACCAACAGAAGAATTCATTGTCAGGCAGGAAAAGGAACAGAACAGAGAACACTGCTTTACACGTGGCTTGTGGGAGTCCACAGGGAGTCCTTCCTGTCCACTGTAATAGTCTACAGAGGGGCAAACCTGACCTTGATGTAGGAAACAACAGTGTAATCATTACTAAAGCATCCTGGAAGACGTTCATTAGCATGGAATCTCCTACATTCTGACTTTCTGTGCACAGTGACTTTCAGACCCTAGAAATAGCAGTTGTTTTTCCAAAATTGTGAACACTGTGTCAGAACTAGAGCTGACTAACACTTTGAAGCTAATGGATGTTAAATAGTTCTCTCATAAGCATTAATTTTGGCCTCAACAGCAAACCACGTGATTCAAAGAACTGTTTTTTCCATAAGTTGAAATTGGTTTTGCCTGTTCCAATAAGTCCTCCGGTAACCTGTTATATGTGGTGCTCAAGAGTGCATCATACCACACAGAAAACATGAGCTTGTTGTTCTTTCCACTTTAATGGTACTTTCATATGATCTGCATCACTTCAATGTCTTTCTTGAGGTCCTGTTATAACTGCTGAGTCTTTGCACTAACAAGGTATGTGAGATCCATTCCTCCTTCCTCTCAGGTCACACAGAATGAGTGTAGTGAAGAACTGAAAAACAATGTACCATAATTTGTTAATTCAACTCACCCATCAGCAGATTTAATGCTGAGGTAGTCACGCTCTGTCTCACGCTTCACAAATTTAATACAAGTCAGTGCTTCAAATTCTGCCATGGCATCATGAATCCCGTTTATGTGGCTCTCCTCTGGAGAAGAAAGGGTTAATTAGAGTGGCTCACACAAAGACCAATAATTAATTAATTCAGTAATTAATTTCATTTAAGCTATTAATAGCCCTGCATTATCCTCTTTATCCAGATATTTGAAATGGATTCAGGTGCCACCCTTTTTTCTCAACTACTTGTTTTGAATTTTAGCAGTAATTGTGATGTATCTTAAGGTCCTTTCCAACCCTAACTATTCTATGATTCTATTATATCCTATTTTTTGATCTTCTGATTAGACGCTTGGAGACAGTTATAGAAAGCTCTTTGCTGGTGAAAAATAGGCTATTGAAACCACACTGCAATAGTCACATAACTTATAAAGGCAGGTATTCTAGCAAGCGCCATTAGAAGGAATGATCTTTCTTGTTTTCAAGAGACTAGCCCTAAAACATTATGGAGGCAAACTTCTCAAGGATATTTGACCTCTTTTTCTTTTTCCTGTTGAGGTCTTTATAATTTATAATTTATCTGTGCTTGCACAGTGTAAATGAATCCTTAGAACCAATTTAATCAATTTTTTGTGGGGCCACTGGAAGCAGGTTTCTACCTGAAGCTTATTGAACAAAATCCATAAAAAATAATAATAGAAATCTACACCCACCATAAGTAGGATCCAAGACATAAGGCACACGAACAATCCCATCACTGGACGGCGGCCAATTGCAATGGCGACAGTTGATGGCACTGCGACTCCTTCGTGGAGCTATGTCACCTTCTTGCAAGTACTGAGAGCTGTCTGTGGTGAGAGAGAATGAGTGGAAATTCCTGAGCCACAGACTGCTGGACATTTGCTAAGTACACTTCAAAAAGTGTCACTCTGCACACCCACCTTTTCTATTTCTCCCTAAGTGTCTGCTCCTGGCTAGCATAAGAAATGGACTATTAGTCTAGATGGACTTCAAATGCATCCCTACTTCTGCTGCTGTGACCTCAGCTAAGAGGAGAGGCGAGAAGCTCCAACTCTCTTGGATGGTGTTAAGGCAAGATGGGAAATTACCAAAAGCAGTTGCAAGAGTGAGAGGGGTGCTGTACTTTGGTAATATTTCATCATCTATTGTGTGACACTGAATAAATAGCATCAAATACCTCCCCAGGAAGTCTGCTGGGGAAAGGCAAGAGGTGCCAACGAGGAAACCCAAGAAGGCAAGCAAACCAAAAAGAGGAGTGTTGTCTACAGAGAACTGTAGGACGTTTTGGTGTCCATTTCTAGACAGTAGTAAAGCTTTTTAAATGACTTCTGAAGGAGAAAACATGAGAAAGACAAGCTAACAGAAAGGGGAGTATTTGGAAGAATCAGAAGGGAAGTCCGGAGCAGGGAGCATGGAACTGACTATAGCTTATCTAAGAGTCTGTACTATAAAGCCATATGATTTAATGCAAGTGGTGCATGCATTCAGGAAGAAGGCAGTTACATAATAAAGCATCCAAATATCCAAGTTCTCTTCTTATGCCCAAAGAATGACAAAGATGTGGAGAGCTAAAGCTGAAGAAGCTGCCTGGATAGTTCAGTTGCCTTCATACCTGGTAGCATGTTCACATTGACACTATGGATTCAGGAGACCACACAGGAGTCTGACTCTTGGCATTTCTTACATGATGATGTGCAAGATGGAAAAAAATACTTGCACAGATTGTGGTAAGACATTGTACCTCCCACATCACCCAAAAAAAACAGTAGAGACACCCATTATAAGCAGGGATTTGGTGGTATTACCTTTGTTAATTTTCAGAATTCTGTTGAAAATAACTTCTTCCTCAGTATCAGACTCTGTAGGTGATGGAGATTCTGCACAGAAATACAAGTGGATAACTTTCTCATTCCCATGGAAAATACAAATCCTGACTTTTAACCTGATGAATTTCCAGGAGCTTTCTTAGGCTGAGTCTTGATTACAGTAAAGCATGTAAAACTTACAGAGACTATTCAGGGATTGGCACGGGATTCAGTTATGTAGATATTTGCTCAATGGCACAGTCTTGTGAACCTCCACCTGTGGCTATTTTGGCATTAGTCCAGCCCCAAAACCCATTCTTTTTCAATCTTCCCCTCTCTCCCCAAAAGCACGGTTTTCCTTCTGCATGCACAGTTCACACTCAACCCCCCAACATAAAATAGCAGGGGCAAAAAGGATGGAAGGAGCCCTGTTGCTTGCTGCTGGTTGTGCTGACCTCTCGAAAAGCCCTTGAAACCAATGAAATTAGTACTGCATTCCTATTCCATGGGGTTGATTGATGTCCACAGCTAAGCCCAGCACTAGGGACAAGTGCAATAAGCCAAAACTGAGCATTATGCAGTAAATCTTGACATCAATAAAAGCACAAGCACGTGGCCTCTGTGCTTTCTGTAACCCTTGGAAGTGACTTAAGTCAAGGCATTATCTAAGCAGAGCTATTTTCAGTAGAAGTTACAGCTGAGGCTTTTAGCAAGGCCAAGAGATTGGACAAAACCAAAAGACCCTGCTTTGCATGAAATATGGTGAGGGCATTCATTTAAAATTTCTTCCTTAAGATTAATTTGTGTTAAGCATGTGTTATTTTCTGCAGGAACTGGGTAGCTAAAAATCAGTATGTGCTATCAAATATAGATTATCTATAGACAGAGTAATACATACCATATATATCCTCCTGTGTAGTAACCTGCAACAATGACGCATTAGTGTTATTTCTCACTTTACCTTATAATAACAATAGTAAATAAAAGAACATGCAAAGACTGAAAGTATGTTGGTAAACACTGAAACTAGCTTCAACCAGTGCAGTATTGAGCTTTTATATACTGCATCATTTGTAAAGAAGTACCATGGTGTAATAGACATTCTTCTTTGATATCTTGGCAAATACGGATATTATAAAGGGAATCATAGAGTCATAAAGTGAAAGAATGGTTTGGTTTGGAAGGGACCTTGATGATCATCTAATTCCAGCCCCCTACCATGGACAGGGACATCTCCCACTAAATGATGTTCCCAAGGAGACTTGGGAAATGCAAGTTGATGTGTGCAGTATGTTTCATATCCTCCCAGTATCATACATATCATATCATAGCATCATATCCTCATCATACAGTGGTGAAAGGCCATGGTACACACTGCTTCTAGGGAATTGTGGGGCTGGTACCTAGCTGTGTGGGTCACGTCTGTAGCAGAGCAGATTGCCATACTTCCCTTGCCTTCTACAAATAAAAAAGTTTGAGTTTTCTTTGTAATCCTTCTCTAGAAGGCAAAAGCATCCCAGGATGTGGGTAGTATCTGGGCATTGTGGAGCAATAAATGGAATAGCCATGTGTCATGGGTTCAGCAGCAGCAGTTATTTTTTCTTTAAGCAGTAGCTGGTGAGCACTGTGTTTTGGATTTT
>JASSUY010011715.1:0-18358 GCA_032466535.1 Forpus xanthops | reverse complement strand
AGGAGCCTTCTCTCCCCCATGCTGCCCCAGCCCAGCTCTCTCAGCCTGGCTCCAGAGCAGAGCTGCTCCAGCCCTCATAGCATCTCCACGGCCTCCTCTGGACTTGCTCCAACAGCTCTGCATTCCTCTTATGCTCTTGAAAGCATAAGAAGGTATCACATCCCTTCACAGGAGAGCTGACAGTGCTCCTCAAAGTCATTCATCCTAATTCAGAAGAGTACAAAAATAACCATGTAAGATTTCTCTGTCACAACAAATTCTGCACGCTCAGCAGCAGGGCCCAAAACCAGAAGTCTTTTGATAAAGCAAGAGGTGAAGGGATGTGGCTCCCAGTAAGGTGTAACTACACAGCATTGTGAAAGAAATCAGTGTGTAGCCTCCAACACCTATTTCCACTGGGTCTGCACTGATTGCTCTTGCAATTCCACAGGAAACACAGGGACTTGGGAGAAATTCCTTTTGCTGCCTGAAGAGTGGAATTTCATTTATCTATAGGACACATTTGACATGCAAAGGTTTCCCCTCTTATATTCACTCCATCACTAGGTCTTTATGGGGTGCTCTGATCTTGAGATGAGTGCTCCTGCACACCCTCTCTAAACCTATTGCCCTATCCTGTATATGTAAGAATAAGGCACCTTTACTCTTAAAATTCCATGTGTTTTCCAAAAGGCAGAGCTCTACGGGACCTGCTGGAAGCAGGGACCAACTCCACACCAAACCAAAGCAGGGATTTGTTTCTATTTTTATTGTGCCGAACCAAGAATCCTGCATTTTTATTTCGGAGCAGCTCCAAATGTTTTGTTTCACCCCAAGGTGCTCTGTTTTCCTTTCAGTCTATTTAATCCTTGCAAAGAATTGTTTAAATTCCATGCTGAGACAAGGAATCGTTTTGAAACAGAGAATTCCAAATGCTGCGTTATTTTTATTTGATTTTTTTTAAGGCTTCTGCAGTGTTTTTCTCCCAGAGGAAACAATTCCCTGAATTTCTGTATCATTTGAGTCCCATTACTGCTGGAAATAAAAAAGTCCCTCTGCTCTCACTGCAAGCCACTGGAAGAATTAACACCAGATGCGACTGTATCTTGAAGCATGCTCCTTCGGGTTGTCATTAAGAAAGTACCTTCTTTCCTGGTATTACTTTGTCTCTGTGTGCATAATACCAACCCAAAGACTAAATAATGGCTTTTAAAAGGAGCAAAAATTGGATAGAAAGACACTTGGTTAACACCCACCAAAGGCATAGCTAGGAGATTGGAATGCAGAACCCAGTAAGGAGAGGAATCATAGAATAGAATCACAGAATGGTTTTGGTTGGAAAAGACCTTAAGCTCATCCAGTTCCAACCCCCTGCCATGCCCAGGGACACCTCCCACTAAACCATGGCACCCAAGGCTCTGTCCAACCCTGCCTTGAACACTGCCAGCGATGGAGCACTCACAACTTCCGAGAGCAACCCATTCCAGTGCTTCAGCACCCTCACAGGAAAGAATTTCTTCCTCATATCCAATCTAAACTTCCCCTGTTTCAGTTCGAACCCGTTACCCCTTGTCCTATCACTGCAGTCCCTCATGAAGAGTCCCTCCCCAGCATCGCTATAGACCCCCTTCAGATACTGGAAGGCTGCTATGAGGTCTCCAAGCAGCCTTCTCTTCTCCAGGCTGAACAGTCCCAACTCTCTCATCCTATCTCCATACTGGAGGTGCTCCAGTCCCTGATCTTCCTCGTGGCCTCCTCTGGACTTGTTCCAACAGTTCCATGTCCTTTTGACGTTGAGGACACCAGAACAGCACACAATACTCCAAGTGAGGTCTCATAGAGCAGAGCTGAGGGGCAGAATCACCTCCCTCAACCTTCTGGTCATGTTCCTTTTGATGCAGCCCAGGATACAGTTGGCTTTCTGGGCTGCAAGCGCACACTGCAGCTGGCTCATGCTCATTTTCTCATTGCCCAATGCCCCCAAGTCATCCTTGGACTGCTCTGAATATTTTCTCTGGAAGAGGAAGGTCTAGAGGGATGTGTTTGGGAAGGTAAATGATGGATCTGGGAGATGAAACACCATGGTGTTACATAGGCACCTTTAGCTGGCATTCAGAGGAACCCAGTGTCGCTGCTAGATGTTTGCTCCCTTGCTGCTGTCTCCTGGTCCAAACCAAGGTACCTGCTTCTCTCTGTGGGGTGGAAGCAATTGCCTTAATGTGGCACAGGAGCCTGGAGAGAAAACAGTGACCTTCTTGTCCTGCTTCCTGCATGTCACCATCACTCCTTTGGGAGAGGGACACCTATAGCAAGCTGCATTCCCTTCTCCAAGGAGGAGGCAGCTGGGCTAAACCAAGCCAGTCTTGTATTTAGGCCCTTTCAAAATCAACACTTCTGTTTGCATTTGACTTGTGGATGCTGGAGGGGGCAGAGATTAAATACCACTTCCCATGCAGGCACAAGGTGCATACAAAGGGATCCCTCCTGTCACCTGTGCTCCTCATGTCCTCTGCAAAGCCTTGTGCACTTCTCCATAACCTCTTTCCAACCCCTGCTCCGCACAGCCCGTGACTGACCCCTGCCCATCCCTCCTGTTTGTCTTCCCACATCTGGAAGCCATCTGGGTGGCAGTGCTGAGCCTCCCCATCTCTGCTGCACCGGCACGGGGAGGAGAAGCCCTGCTCCAGCCACCACAGCCTCACATGGTCCCATCCTCCCTGCTGTGTCCTTGCCAGGCTGTACCAGCGATCCCCACACTCCTCCAGCACTGATTGTGAGCTGATGAGACTTACACCTTGCCCACGTCACCATGGAATCACAGCCTGGTTTGTGCCAGAAGGAACCTTGAAGCTCCTCCAGTTCCAACACCTGCCATGGGCAGGGACAGCTTCCATAGAGCAGGGTGCTCCAAGCCCCTCGGTCCAACCTGGCCAGCACCCTCACAGGGAACATCCATATGCCTCATCTTCTGCAATGGTGGGCTGCGGGATGATGGGCTTTTGGACACAAGGCTACAAGAAGGGCAGTGCAGAATAGGATGAAATGTTCTGTTATACCATATCTGTCTGTAGCTCTGGCCAACAGCAGATGCTTCAGAAGGAATAAAACATACAGTGGTACATAAGGTGTTATTATTCCAGAATACTGTCCAAGCCATCAGTCGACTCTGTCTTAGGCCTTCTTCTATCTCCAACTTTAGGTTAGATATAAGGAGGAAGCTCTTTACTGTGAGGGTGGTGAGGTACGGGAATGGGTTGCCCAGAGAAGTAGTAAATGCTCCATTGCTGGCAGTGTTCAAGGCCAGATTGGACAGAGCCTTGGGTGACATGGTTTAGTGTGAGGTGTCAATGCCCATGGCAGGGGGTTGGAACTGGATGATCTCAAGGCCCTTTCCAACCCAAACTGTTCCACCGTTTTATGATTCTATGATTCTTGCACCAAAAGAGCCATATTTGTTGTTCAATGACCTGATATGGGCATTTCTTCTCCATTTGTTGTTTGAGGGGGGTTGGAACTGGATGATCTTAAGGTCCTTTCCAGCCCTAACTGTTCTATGATTCTATGATTTTTGGTCTGGAGTTCTTTTTAAGCATGGTAAATTATTAGTTCCTGCAGCATCTTTGTCCAGAAAGGTCCACATCTTCATGGCACACTACAAAAGGACCACCTTCTTGCTAGTCATCCTCTCAAGTGCAAGAATCATCATTTTCATGGCCATTTCAGGCCATTCCACTTTGCTGCCTAAAGGCTGTAAAAGGCACGTGATTTTCACAGCGATATTCATATTCCCAGTGGTACATCAGTGACTTCAGAGAGTGCCCAAAACAGGCATAATGAAGAAGAGAAAGCAAATGCAGGACCTTATGCAGGACACCAAGCTTTGCAGTCCAAGGGTTCCTTCCCGCCTGTGAAGCTGTGAATCACTGTGCTCTGTGGATCCCTGGCTGCTTCAGCAACCCTTGAGGGAGCCAAAGACAGCTGTGAGCATAATTTAGAGTTCCCTAGAGGCCAGTCTGGAGGCCCTCTGAGTGCCAGACCAACTTGAGTTGGCCAGGGGAGCAGGCACAAAGCCATCCTTGACCAGCTTTGTGCCAAGCACAGCTCTGCTGGAGCATGAGGCCAGAGCAATTCTCTCTCAAAGCATCCCTTTCCTTTCCCTTTCTGTTTTAATTACTGGGGTTTCTCTCACGTTTGCTCTTTCATTGATGAGGAGGTGCAAGGTCAGAGCACAGCCTGCAGCTGGGACCTGCAATGGGGTGAAAACAATTTCAGAGCAAGAAAGGATAACCAGCTGTCCCTAAGATCCCAAAACTCCTTTAAGTATTGCCATTTTCCTCCCTGGTTTCCAGATAAATGTTAATTCAGTTCAAAGCAAATCTTGTAGTGGAGCATTCCATATACAGATCCATTGATATTGATCCTGTGGCTGAGCTCATGAGATGCCCCTGGCTCCACAGAGACATAAATCTGGGGTTTTCCTTCTCTCCTTTGCCTGGGTTCTAACTTTCATAGCATTTGCAAGAACTTCAAGCAGTGTTGATGGCACAAAGGCTCCCCCACTGCTGCTGCTTATCCTTTCTTGCACTAACAACCCATACTTCACAAGCTATGCAGGGAGAGAAATAGTGTGTGTCTTCTCTCAACTGTCCTGTCTTGCTTTCTGATGAGATAAATACACAGCAGGAGTCACTGACTTAGCAGAGCTCTGCTGGAGGCAGCTGTGCCCTGGAGGCACCAATCCCACGCTCAGCATCTTGGACACTTTAGGCTGCTTTGTTCAATGGGCTGAACATTGCAGTACTCTATCAACCTCAGTTTTGAAAGGTTTGAAAGCTGGGAGGAAGGAAGGGAACGGGCACATGCGTTGGAGATGCACACATTGACTCAGGAAACATTATCAGAAATGGCTTGATATCATCCTGGTTACACTCTACTGCTGCAAGAGCCCAGTAAAAGCAAAGGTGTCCACAGCAGTGAGACTGGAATTGCAACCTCCTCCCAGTCCTTACTGGAAAAGCTGCTTTAGGGCTGAACCAGAGAATTCCTGCAGAAGGCTGCAACTATAATCAATAGGAGGCCAAGAGCGTATCACTGAGTGGTCCCCCATTAATGGTAAATTGCACTGCATTGCACATGGAGTTGCCTACAACAACCTTACAACTCAGAAAAGCCCCACACTGATGGCAACCTCTGACATCCTCTGGCACTACTCTGTGACATGGACTTCTCTTTCTCCTTGCCACAGCACTGCTGCTCCCTGCATCACTCTGGGACCTCCTCCTGCTTGTTCGGGACAAGGTACATTACTTAGGGTGAGTAGAATCATTGTGGTAGGGCTCATTTTACCCTTCCACTTTCCCATTTGCAAACTCTGCAGTGAAAACTCTACGCTTCCCAAGTCGGATACTGGGCAAGGTGCTCCGTTCCAGAAATAAACCCTTTCCTAATTTCCTACCATAATATGTTTTTCCCTTTTCTTCCAATAAAAAATAACAATAATAAAACAAAGCACCCTTTCTCCATTTCTTTTTTTCTTACACAAACACATAACCCTGGTGCCTTAATGTCTCATCAAGAAAATCCAGACTGGAGGCTGCAGCCAGGACTCTGTGCCACCTCGATATTTTGGACACATATTTGGACTCACCTACGCACTTACACGCACACACTTGGCCTTTCCCTGCCACAGCAGGACAAGACTTCAAATCCTGTCTCGCATCCACAGGCTTGAATGGACACACTGAGCCTCAGCAGGGAAAGGTCATTTCCACTCATTGACATTCAGGCTGTCTCCCCATTCGTATCCTTCAAGTGATATTTATATTTCAAGAGCATCAGCCTGGCGGAGGAGAGACTTTCCATTCGTCAGGATTTCTGGGAAAGAAGGAACTTTCACACCTGTAGGAATACTGACAGGAAAATAATCAAATCTTAATGTGTCTTGTCCTAATGGGCTTGCTTAGTTCCTGTGTAAGCTGCTGGCTGTCTTGGGATATGGTTTCCCAACAAGAATGGCTTTGTGAGCACACACCTCATGCATGGCTTTGTCTATTTGCCTGTTGCCAAACCATTCTCCCTCTCTTCAGTGAAGAACATCTAAGCCTTTTGAGCAATGTCAAACATGAAGACCATGGTGCACACAATGCTGAGATGCCACAGGGTAAATGCATTGAGATAGCTCTTTGCACCATGGGACCTCAAGTCCCAAATAGAAGCCCTCCTCACCACAGCAGTAGAGATGAATTGGTCCATTCATACTTCACAGTAATAACATGGCTGGAGACAGAGTAGCATCTGAGATGCAGAGGGAAATTTGGACAAATAGAGCAGGGCAGTTAGTTTGTTCTGTTTAGTCCCACATCCCCATGCTAAAAGAGATACCCAGGGTGCTAAAGATGCCTAAGGATGAGCCTTTCAGGGTGGAGATGAGGTGGGAACAGAGTCACAGCCAGCCTGTAGAAGAGATCCCTCTATCACAGCTCATGTTCCCACTCCACAAAGAAATCAGCCATTAGTTCCTAATGTCTTGACTATACACATTATGGGATGAGGCTGGGATGGGGTAAATTATTACAGGTACTACATATCAGGGAAGTTTGTAAGACAGAGCAGACCTGACCTTGGCAGCCCAAAGAGCAGCTTGTGAGAGTCAGACTTCTGTGGAGCTGAGGAAGAATCATAGGATCATAGAATCACAGAATAGTCAGGGTTGGAAAGGACCTTAAGATTACCCAGTTCCAACCCCCCTGCCATGGGCAGGGACACCTCCCACTAAACCATGGCACCCAAGGCTCTGTCCAACCTGGCCTTGAACAGGAAGAGCAGACTGGATTGAGGAGATGAGGATGTAGCAGACATATTCTGCTCAAAGGCTGGGTTAGCTAAGAAAAACTCTAGTTCATCACCTCTGGGCTCTTCCTATCACAATCCCCATCCATCCCTCTTATCCTCTGCCTCCTCAACCTGTTTCATGCCACCAGACAGAAACAGAGGTCCTGCTGTTATACCCCATTATCCCAACTCATTTCACTGTCCAACCCTCTGCACTCCCAATGTGGTGGTGAGCATCACCTCCATTTTACCAAGAAGGAATGACTTACCCCAGGTCACCCAGCAGCTGGGTCAGGAACTAAATCCCATCAGATAAAAGTGTCAGAGACAGAACAGCCAAACTGTGCTCTGGAGAGGTTGTCCAGATGAGGTAACAAGCAGGGAAAGACGCCGATGGAGCTTGGCAGGATGCAGGAGTCACACGCGCCTCCCACTTTGGCAGGAATCGGGAGTTGCTCAGGCTTTTCAGGTCTGGAGGACTCACCCAGCACTGCCCAGGTTCACAGGAGATATTTGGGAATTGAGGGAATGAAGGTCCTCACCACACTCACAGTAAAGAACTTCCTCTTTATATCTAACTCAAACTTCCCCTGTTTCAGTCTGAACCCACCACCCCTTGTCCTATCACTGCAGTCCCTGACAAAGAGTCCCTCCCCAACATCCTTGTAGTCCCCTTCAGACACTGGAAGCTGCTCTGAGGTCTCTCTCAGCTTCTCCAGTGTTCTCAGCCTGTAATCCTATGGGAAGTGCTCCAGCCCCTGTTCGTCCTCGTGGCCTCCTCTAGACTTGCTGTCCCCTGTAAATTGCTCAGAGAAGCTGCACACTCTCTATCCTTCAGGACTTTCCAGATCAGCCTGGATAAAGCCCTCAGCAACCTGGTCTGGTCTCCTGCTTTGAGCAGGAGTGTGGAGCAGACACCTCCTGAGATCCCATCCAGCCTGAACTACCCCATGACCCTGGAAACTGCAAAGCTTGGTCACACCTTCACCTTCCTCAGGCTGATGCCACCCAGTTCCCTGCAGTAACAATGGCAGATAGAGAATCATCCAGACTTCCTGCACTGGGGTGGGTGTCCCACACACCTCCTCCCTCCTAAAAAGCAGTGATGCTTGGCTGCTTTTTTACATGCCTTGCCTTACTCACTGTGAATTTTCCTCAACATATAGCAAATGTGGGATATGTTGCATGAAAAGCACCCTGCGTTCAGGTCATGGACAGCAATTCGGTCACCATAACTTGACCATGCTCCTCCTGTTCCTCTGCTTCTGCTCTTCACCCCAGGACTTTCATAGAACCACAGAATGGTTTGGAAAGGACCTCCAAGATCATCTAGTTCCAACCCCAAAACATTCCAGAGGTTCACTAACCCATCCAAGAGGATTTTGTGATGTGAGCATGCCTCTTTCACTCCTGACCTGAGCAGGACCTCAGACCGAAGAACTCAGACTCCAGCCATCAGCCGTATCACCTTCCTTTCCTATTTTCCATCATAAACTCCCCCCTTCTCCCCCACTCTACTTCCAGGGCTAACTCATCCATTGCCCAAAGTCCTCCACAGCTCTCCCTTCCTTCCATAATCCCTAAAACAGCAAAGCATTTGATCTCCCCTCTTTGGAAAGGCTAAAGGGATAAGTCCTAGGCCCCCTTGGCACATGTGGTGGAAAAGATCTCACCCCAGGTAATCCTATTGTTCCTCATCCCCCTACATGACATAGCCTCACCGTGTTTTGCTGCCTGATCCCAGACATTGTAAGATGATGGGGGGAAGTTCAGCTCCGTACTGATGGCTCCAAACACATCAGTATTAAATTCTTACACAACCAAAGCTGCCCACAAAATAAAGCCAATGATCTACCTGATTTGGATGTTCTTGGCATAGGGCAGTAGATTGCACTTTTCCAGCAGAATCAATTTGTTATAACACAAGGATTTTTTATATCTAGATGTTTTTTTAATGTCAGCTTGTTTGCCATCCTGCCAGATTCTGTTAGTAATAGTGTGGCTTTGGGCCAACTTGCAGCTTGTTTGGAGTTCATCTGAAAACCTCTAGTAAAAGGAGATAGATAGAGGTAGAAAGCTTCAAAAGGCCAGTGGCGGAGGCATCAAGCCGACTGTCTGGGGTCCCCAGTCTCAAGCAATTACCTCATGCTGCTAATGAGGAGTTTGCTTCAGGCAGTACTGAATAAAGTTCTCATTCCAAGTCTGGGTTTTAGGGGAGCAGTTGTTCAAAGTTGGCCAAGCAAGTTCTCTTATCAGTTTCCCTGTTTATCCGGTCTTTTCAAAGTACAGATCGCTAAAGGGGAGATGAAAATGAATGGAATGTGTTCCAATTTTCCAGCTCAGGATACATCACCTCTTGACAAATCAGCTTCCTACTGCAGACTTTTCATTTGTCAAAGTTTGATTTCACCTTTTTCTGTGAAACACAGAATTTCATGAGTGTTTCCATTGGTGGGAACCAAAACAGGGAGAATTTTAACACTGCTCAGGGATCAGGGATCAACACTTCCAAACCACAGATACCACTTCTCATGGCACAATGGGAGGAGATGGTTCTGTTTTCCAGATGTTTTAGAGAAGTGACATTCCCTTTCTCCATAGGTTCTGTTCCTCTCATTCTTGGCCTCCTTGCAAACATTAAAGACACATGGGAGGCATCACTTTCTTCAGACTTCGGCTTGATGCAAGCCCATTACCTGGCTTTTAGCAGATGGGAAGAAGGTATTCACATAAAGCCAACTCAGTAAACAATTCTGGTGGTGATGCAGAAGGATGATCTAGCTCCAGATCCCTCCAAATCCCACCCTCCTCTCTGCTTCACAAAAGTGGTAAAGAAATGGTCTTTTCAGGACTGAAGCATCTTTAACTGCATACAGTCTGTCTGCGGGGTCGTTGCACTTGGGTGTGAAATAGGTTTCCTCTTCTGTGAATTATAGCTTCAAATGTCAGCAAGCTTCCCAACATAATGGTGATAAAAAAGCTGGAATATGCCAAGTGCTGACACCCAAAACTCTAGAGATGGGGAAAGGAGGATTGTGGGCTTTAATGCAATTGTTTGGTTTGAGCTATCTGAAGAAAGCCTCAAAGCCGTCATTGCTATTTGGATTTATAGTTTCATTGCAATTAATCTAAATTTCAAACAAGAATCCACCAAATTTGGCCATGTAAAAGATCACATCCAGAAAACATAAAATACCAAAACAATTTCAGTACTTCAAAGAAGTTCCTCTTTCCCCCTCCAACACCCAGCTTGAAGGAAGAAGCATTTTCTAGCACGGAAGAGGTTGTGCTCAAACACAGATGTTGGGGCTAAGGCCTCCACATAACTTCTTGTTCAATGGAAGCAATACTGACTTCTGCAGAGCCAGGAGATTTCCTGTAATACCAGATAAACCTGCAATGCGCAGAGTGTTCTTTACTGCATAGAAACCTGGAACACTTTAGCTTGGAAGCACTTTCAGGCACACCTTAGTGTTATCCGGTAATAATGCCACAGGAGAGCTGATGCCATCCCACAGCTCTGATGTAAATGCATAGAGTTGTTATTTCTTTCCCTGTGCCTCCTCCCAGCTTATTTCCAGCCATTCTGGTGTTTAAGTCATACGGAAAATTAACAGTTCAAAGCAGCCTTTCCTCACCTGGAGTACTGTGGAAAACTGGTGGTGTGGTGCTCCCACTTGATCTATGGATTTATCTCATCCTGCCATGTGCTGGTTCAACCCAACCTAAGAGACTGTCACAGGCAGACACTCCCGTAGAGGGTACTATTGAGGGATATGAGCATTAACACTCAAGGACTCCATGGGTATTGGATACCTCCTTCTTTCCCATTGTCCCTGTTGAAGAAACAGCGAGGGAGGACATCATCTTCTATACTAAATCACGAAGCTTTGCTTCAAACTATGGCATTCAAACTTTCCCATGTGAGCAGTTAAGGGTGGGACCACAAAAGACCTTCCTAGTGCAAAAGTCCTTGGAGAATCCTCACAGCATGCTCTTAGCACACCAGGAAACTGTTTGTGGGAGCTGATAACGGCCATTCCTTGCTCCATCTGACAATGACTTTTCCTTGTTCCATGTGTCTTCTTCAGAGGCACCATTCCAGGACACAGATCCCCAGGTTGGCATTTCCACACAGAATTGCTTTGAGGTTCTATTTTATGTTGTCTTATATTTTCATTACAGTGTCTTAGATTGAAAAGGCCTTTCACTGCCTGCACTGCTTGGAGTTTCTTCTCTCCCCTCTGTCTTTCCCTTTATAATCATCAACCCAAACCTGAACTCATACTGAATTCATTTCCTCTCTGGATACCTCAGCACCAAACATTCAATGCAAAAGAGAGTAAGTTGATCTCCTCCTGTTGAATTAGGAGCTCCCCTTCAGTTTGGATCTGTCCTGTCTGAATACTGCAGTCCTCAGCAGGGCTGCAAAGAAATGCCCATGAAAAGCAGGACCACGCATATGAGATCAATTGGCTTTGAGGGACTTCAAATCACTCTGGTTCCTCCAAAACCCCAGAGTCCCTCACCTCCATCTGAAGCCAGTTGGAGCAGCCAGCCCATTGCTCAGTCTCTGCTGAGTGTCCAGGACCTGAGATGGATGCCAGATGATGCAGACAAAGTCTACATGGCCCATTATAAGGAAATCAGGACAAACCATCCCCAATCCCAGTGTTCCTGGAAAGCCTGGTCTACATGAGCAACAGGAGCCACAAAGGGGAGACGAGAAGGGGAATCATTTATAGAGGCTAGAACGAGACATGGAGTCTGGATACAAGGAGAATTGGCACTTCCCATTCAGCCAGGGGAAGGTTTCCTAAACAAAAGTGCTGGAAACCCTAGAATACATAAACTTGAACAGTCTAAAACCAGGAGATTGGTTATGTTTGGATCTAACCTTCATGACTGGGTCTTGGCTCTAAAACAGCCATCTCTCCCCAGGTTGGATCACACATCTCTCTGAAACAGAACTTCCCAGCCAGAAAGCAGTGACCTCAAGGTAGGAATCAGTGGATAAAATCCTGGAGTGAAGAGGAAAGTTACTGCTGGATGATCATCCTGGCTCTTCAAAAACCTGCCCATTAATAAAAGAATACTCAAAGAACTTTTGAAGATGTTTGGATTCAAATGCTGATGCTTTGGCTGCCCTCCCGGTATAGAAAATCCAAAGCAGCTAACCATCCTACAGCAGAAGCTAGAAGGCAGAAAGTCCTTTTTCCTGAGATTAAGAAGTGGGACGATCAAGTTAAGGGTTTTTTTTTTATATACAACTGGTAAACCTCAGTAATTGTAGAGGTTTAGGTTTGGACAAGCATCAGACCCTGAGTGCTTATCATGGCTGCATTTGCTTCAAACATCCTTGATTGAGAAAATTAGGCAGGAAACATTTTGGATTGTCCAGCACTTCCTGAGTTGGAGGAGCCAAAAATCCCACAAGAACGCTTCTTACTTGTGGCATTATCATTACTTTAAGACTTGACCCAGTCAAAGCTGGTAATTCACAGAATCCAAGCAGTAAATGAAAGAAGTCCAAATTTACCCTAGGGCGAAGGTCTCCTGTTCCCTCTGCATGATGCCCCAAAGCCCCATGATCTGTGTTGTGTGTGTAGCTGCTTTCAGCATTGTGGTAGGACTGAAGGGAGGTTACACATTTTATATGGTCACATATAGAATCATAGAATCACGGAATGGTTTGGGCTGGAAGGGACCTTAATGCTCATCCAGCTCCAACCCCTGCCACGGGCAGGGATACTTTCCACTAGACCAGGATGCTCCAAGCCCCTGTGTCTAACCTGGCCTTGAGCACTGACAGAGATGGGGCAGCCACAGCTTCTCTGGGCACCCTGTGCCAGTGCATCAGCACCCTCACAGGGAAGAACTCTTCTCTGTCTCCAACCTGAACTTCCCCTGTTTCAGTCTGAACCCATCACCCCTGGTCCTGTCACTACCGTCCCTGATGAAGAGTCACTCTCCAGCATCCAAAGATTCTATTCATCTCCTTTGGTGCCTCCAATGATGGCTTCTTGACAACTACAAGTGTCAGACACAGCTTCAGAAATAATGCAAGAAATAACCCCAAATTCAGCGACACTTTTTAGCTTGTTGTATTTTTATTTATTTTTCCATAATGGAAAATAGTTGTAAGAAATCAGGGATCAAAAGTTTCACTGAGCAAATGCTTGGCTCGCTACCAGCTTTGGCTGAAATTCTTCAAGCACAAGGACATGAAATGTGCATCTGTGAAGTGAATGTTCATCTGCAAATCTGCACGTTAATACTCCCATAAATTTCCTACATGCTTGAGCTCTGTATGTGCACAGTGGGAAGATGAGAACCTGTATGCACTGGAGAGATGCTAAGGAATTACGCACTTGAGCACCAGGGGGGATGATTACATCTCCCATCTTGACACAGGCTGTTCTAGCTACTTCTGGGCTGAGCTTGGGGATTGCACATGCTTTGCAGTGAATTCTCTGTCAGCTGAATCAATTGCATGTTATAGAGTGTATGGATCACAGACAGTCCCTACCTGGTGTCTGAGGGCTGCCAAGGGATGTGCATTCACCCAAAGGGCTGCCCTGGCTTGTGACAGACCTGTTGGTCCTCCTGCAGGTGACTAAACACAGTCCAAACACAGCTCAGAGCTAAGAAGGGCACAAAGGCAAGGAAAAGGGTTTCCCTTGGGTTTGCTTCCTTGTACCTGTGAGTACAAAGGGGATTCAGTGGGATACTCCTTTCCTGCCGAAGTGTAAGGAGGACGAACCCGTGGAGAACCTCAGGCATGGGTCCCTGCACCTGCTTCTGCTCTGAGTAGCAGAAGACAGTCTCTGCTGCTGTCCTGGATGACAGTCCCCTACTACTCAGAGCAGACTCCTCTGATTCTCACAGTGCTGTGAGTGCTGTGATCTTGCAGAGCTGGGAGTTTCCATACCTCTCCTCTCCCTCTCCCTCTCCAGGTCTGCTGGCAGCAAGCATCCATCCCTACCCACCTCAGATCCTGCTCTGTGACTGACTTACCCTGTGAGATTGATGCTTTTCCTAAGCAGCAGCTCTGAAAGGCCCCGTGGCTGGTGGGGTGTGAGCAGAAAAGCAGTAAAGCCAGGCCTGCTTGCAGCAGCGGGAGCACTGCCATTGCTTTCTTTGGTTCTCACACTTCCCACTGCTCTGGTTTGTTTTTCAAGTTCTTCTATTTTCTCTATTATGCCCAAACATTTTCTTTCCCCCATAGGGCTGGAAGATGCCAGGGGCTGATGCAGAGAGGACATGCGCATACAGGAGCTGCTGCCCTCTCCTTCCTCAGTTTTCCAAACTCTTCAACTCTTTTGGCCCAAGCAGATTTTTCCAGTTATTTCCAGGAGAAAACGATCCGTGATGTTAACAAGGTGCTGATGGAAAACTCAAGTCTGCTGAAGAGGCTCTCAGCATCCCATCCACTTCTTCCTCCACTTCTCTTCTGAGTGGGTCTGTAAGAGCAGAGAATGCAATCAGTCTGGCCACGCATGATCCGGAGCCTGTCCCATTTCCTTCCTCTTGAAAGAGAAGTGAAATTGCCCTCAATGCAAAAGATTTCCTGGATAACAAGGAACAAAACTGCTGCCAACTCAGCTGAAAAATATCCCCCACCAAAGCACCAAAACAAACCGAAAACAAAGTCATGAGGAAGATTTCAGGATCACAGACAGTGGAAGGATGGTGCAGAGCAGATACTGTGACCAGCACATCGAATCAAAGAATCAACCAGGTTGGAAAACACATTTAATATGATTTTGTCCAACCATTACCCCCAGCACTGCCATGTGGAAATGGGCATTACCGGGTGGCACAACCATGGTCAGGTGAAAAAGGGCTTCCATGAGGGATTTAAAAGTGACCTATCACAAAGAACCAGCCTAAAGTCTGAAGTTACCCTCTCATCTGGTCAGGGTGAATCCTTATAGGGTTGGTGTCCATAGGGACCATATAAAAGGGAGAAAAAAGTATACTGGGAATTAAGTTCATGGAAAGTCAAACTGTGGGAGAGATGCTTCTACCTGCAGTGTCCTACCTGAGCATATTAAATTGATGCTCATGCATCCTGGCCCAGAAACCCCAAATCTCAACCTCTGACTTGCCCAGATTTCCTCCTCCTGCTTGTATAAAAGGGCAGCTACTAAAGAGCAACCTCCAGAGATGCTGCCCAAGGCTGGTGGGGCTGGAGGCAGCAGCGAGGAGCTTGTCCCAGGAAAGCCAAGCTCCTCTGTGGGGACTTGTCAAGATTATAGAGGTTCAGCAACAATTTATTGAAGCCCCATCCAAACAAGTGTCCTCCAACCCTCTCACAGCAAGGAACCATCAGCCCAACTTCTGAAAACACTGTTTCCAGCCATCTTCAGGAACGTTGGAGTGGCCCGGGTTGATTACATGCAGCAGCTCCCCAAGGATCAACTCTTCCCGACAGGATTTCATTCACAGAAAGCCTTCTGCAGGGAATTTCTGCTGGGTTAGAAGGAGAGAGGGTGGGCTGAGACCAGCTCGAGCCAGGCAAGGGCAGTGTTTGGGATCAGAGTTCAGAGAAGGGAGCATCGGCGGGAGGAGCTGAGTCTGGGAATGCAAAATTCCCCTCTTCCAGTGGGGTTTCTTTGAACCCCTTTGAGCACACACTTCTTCCTTGAACTCCTATGCCAAGAAACCCCGTTGGCTGCAACATCAGAGGGAACCTAATGCAGAAAAGATTCCGAGCCCAAGGGGACAGAGTTTCTTTGGAAAGCCCATTCCAGGCATGCACACAGCGATGCTCACACACGTGTCACACGCACGGCTGCCCATGTGCACACACAGCACAGCCATGCATGGCTGGGAGCCTCCTGGGGAGGAGAAAACACTTCAGGGCTGCCTCAGCCATAGGGAAGCTTTCCCAATGCCAAAGGGAATGCTGACTGCTTGGATCAGGCTGCGGCAGGCTGTGGATTTCCCTCCCAGCTCAAGCCGTGAGTGAGATGTGCTGACCAAGGCTAACCCAGGAATGTTCCTATACCCTTCAGGATGACGTATGATGCCTTCCCAGGCACATAAACAGTGTGCACACAGGCAGGGGTTCCCACACAGTCGTTTGCTGGCACACTGACATGGTCTGTACCTTATGGAATCTCCCTGACCACTGGGGATACCACAAGGGCCAGCCCAGCAGCCCCAGTGCCTGTGGGATGGGAGCTGTGCCCCAGGACAGTGTGGAAAAGAAGCTGTTATTAGCAGGGCATCCCTGGAATGAGATGTGGGACATGGTCCCCAGGCATTTGTGGGCAGACAGGCATCACAGGGCATGTCACACAGGCAGGGGGATAATAGCAGTGTCACTGGTCTGACTCCTCTCTAAATAGAGAATGCTTTTGACTAAACACAGCCTCTATAGCTTGGAGCGGATGCTGCCTTTATGGAAACGCCCGTGAAAATGCCACTAGTGCAAAATGCCAGCCCCTGAGGGAACGACACCCATGTTACAAAGAATGGATCAGCAAGGAATGCACCCTAGGACTTCTGCAGAGCCCCACACAATGCTTCCCTGAGAAATGCAAAAGGTGAAGGTAAAATCAGTCCCTGAAAAGCAGAAGGTTTAAGGAAAGCAGTTTTCCCACCTAAAGAAAATCGCCAGGTCCAGGTCTGCTTGGTCCTGAGCCCCTTGTTCCCTCTGGGACCTGTTTTTCATCCAATAGTCTCTTTGTGCCTGTCTGGGTGATGGCTCTCTCAGTTCTGGCCCAGGGACGCAGCTCTCAGACACTCCCTGATGCTTGTGTAGCTCCAAGCACTCAGGTTCCAGGCCCTGATACCTTCCCTGTTGAGTGAACAAAATCAGGAAGGGATTTATTCAAGCAGAGAGGAGAGGACATTGAACAAAGGAAACCAGCCTAGGTTCAGATGCTTGCAACAGGAATATCTGCAGCCTGGATGCATGTGCCAAAGGAATTTGGTGAGGCCACATCGCAATCAGTGTCAGATCCTGTGTTCAGCTCTGGGCCCCGCACTACAAGAGAGACATTGAAGTGCTGGTGTGGAGCCAGAGAAGGGCACTGGAGCTGATGCAGGGCCTGGAGCACAGTGTGATGGGGAATGGCTGAGGGACCTGGGGGGTTCAGATGGAGAAGGGAAGGCTCAGAGGGGACCTGATGGCTCCTTACAACTGCCTGAGAGGAGGATGGAGCCAGGAGGGAGCTGCACTCTGCTCCCAAGGAACAAGGGATGGGACAAGAGGAAACGGCCTCAAGCTGCACCAGGGCAGGGTTGGATGGAGCTGAGGAGCAGTTCCTGCCCCAAAGGGTGCTCAGCATTGGAACTGCCCAGGGCAGTGCTGCAGTCACTGTCCCTGGGGGTATTCAGAAAACATACAGACGTGGCACTTGGGGACATGGTTTAGTGGTGGCCTTGGCAGTGCTGGGGCAAAGGTTGGACTCAATGATCTTAAAGGTCTTTTCCAACCTAAACTACTCTATGATTCTATGATCCTGTGTTCAGGTTGTTGACTTGGATCAGCAGCTGGTGCCAAATGACTGTAAATGTCAGGGCTTTGTGGTAAAAGGCCATGCTCTAAAAGGCTCAGCAGCCTGTAGCATGTTCCCTGAGCTGTCAAGGTTGGGGAGCCAGGGTTTGATCCCAGCTCTTAAGAAGCAGGAAAAATTTAGCAGGCTTTATTTTATGGAAAGTGCATCCAAGTGGAGACTTGCAGGAATTGTTAAAGGAAAGGAAAAAAGGAAAGAAGAAAATGAAAAGGAAATACAATTGAAAAAATAAAGGAGGAAAAGAAAGAATAAAGTAACTGAAAAGAGCTTTAAAAGAAGCAAGTAAACAACATCCCGTTCTTGGGATGAGAAATCTGACCTCTACCAAGTAACACTCCCTGGTTTTCCAAGAATATGGGTTTCATAGAAGCACAAAATAATTTCCATTGAAAGAGACTTCTGGAGGTCCTCTGGACCTCTGGTCTCACCCCATCTGAAGGCAGGAACTGTGACTGAGCTTCACATATTGATGAACAAACACCTTTAATCACCCTGCTTGTGGATGCAGGATGAGATCCCGGTACAGCCTCACGCAGCCTTTGTGTCGCCTGTCACCAAGTCTCTGGGAAAGGTCCTGCAGGAAGGCTGGATTTCTGGATGTGATGTAGGAGACTGAGTCAGAGCTCCTCCAGGCTGAGCGGTTACAGGGGCAGAGCCCATCTGGTTGTGATTTTGGATATGGCAGAGACGGAAATGATGTCTCGTGGGGAAAGGATGGGAGGCTTCTGACAGGCCATGGGGTAGAGATGCCACGGTCTTCATAGCAGGCTGCCACCAGTGGTGGGAACCACCAGGACAGAGAAACCCCCCAGCTCCTGCCTAACAAATGCCCTCCTTAAATAGGTGAGTAATTGTCATAGCCCCTTCTCAGACCCTCCCTGCAGTCCTGTGTCCAGCTCTGGGGCAACAACACCTGAGGAACATGGAGCTGTTGGAGCGAGTCCACAGGAGGCCATGGAGATGCTGCGAGGGCTGGAGCAGCTCTGCTCTGGAGCCAGGCTGAGAGAGCTGGGCTGGGG
>JASSUY010011714.1:0-11908 GCA_032466535.1 Forpus xanthops | reverse complement strand
CCTCTGGGTGGCATTCCTTCCCTCCAACGTATCAACCAAACCACACAGCTTGGTGTCATCAGCAAACTTGCTGAGGGCGCATTCAATCCCACTGTCCCTGTCACTGACGAAGATGATGAACAAGACCGGTCCCAACCTCGATCCCTGAGGGACACCACTCATTACCAGTGTTCAGCTGGACATTGAGCCATTGAGCACTACTCTTTGCGTGTGGCCATCCAGCCAGTTCTTTATGCACTGAGTGGTTCACCTATCAAATTTCTTTATGCACTGAGTGGTTCACCTATCAAATTGATGTCTCTCCCACTTAGCGACAAGGATGTCGTGTGAGACAGTGTCAAACGCTTTGCACAAGTCCTGGTAGATGACATCAACTGCTCTACCTCTGTCCATGAGTTCTGTAGTCCCATCACAGAAGGCCACCAAATTGGTCAGGCAAGATTTCCCCTTAGTGAAGCCATGCTGGCTGTCACGAGTCACCTTGCTGTTTTTCATGTGCCTCACCATACCTTCCAAGAGAATCATATATTGCAATTTTCTATAAAGTCTCCATCACTTCAACGTGGATGCACCTGGTACTTCTGACTCTTTGTCTCAGAACAGTGCCAAACGGCTGGGCTTTAGATAGCCAAACTGGTTTATCTGATTTGCTATTTTGTGGAATAGCATAAAAGTCCTAGTTCTCCATGCTTCTGTCTGCTTGCCCTCTTTAATGGCACAAAGCTTCTCGCAGCAAGAATCATTTCAACATCCTTTTTCCTGTGAAAAGTCCAGTGTACTGTATATGCTAGAAAGACTGTAACACACAAGCCACTTAGAGATATTATCTCCTCTTTTGTTGCTTACTGATCTTGTAGAGCAATCAAGACTCTGAAGATCAATGTCTGAAATTCAAATTCTTCTCAGTACTTTTAGTCTGGGCAGGTCCTGGTGCTGTTAAACTCTCCTGCAAGTTTCTAGATTATCACCTTTTTAGGCTCTATACAATTACTTTATTTAACTTTTTATAGGAATGGGCATTTACACTGATTTCAGCCCAGGAGCTAATTGTTCTATAAACATCATTTCACATTTTCTTTTAACTTTCTGCCTTTTCTTTTATATTTCTCAAATATTTTTTAAAAAATAAGAACTGCCTTTCAGCTCACAAGCTTCTCAATGGTCTTTCAATGAAATCACAAGTCTGTTTTCCTGCCAGAAGTCTGCTACAGAAGCACAAGTTAAATAATGCCTTTTGTGGCACAGATGAAAGACAGGAGAACAGAAAGACAGTAAAAACATCACTGGTTTTTTTTATATAAGGTAAGAGTAATAAAACCCAACAGCAGACACCCAATAAAATAATAATGATCATGGAATCATAGAATCATAGGGTGGTTTGGGTAGGAAGGGACCTTGAAGATCATCTAGTTCCAGCCCTCGTGCCATGGGAGGGACACATTGCTCAAAGGCTTGTCCAACCTGGCCTTAGACACTTCCAGGATGGGGCATCCAGATATGCTATGGGTTTAAACTTCACGTACCCCTTAAAGATAGAAGTCTCTGCAAATTATAAGGCTTTATTTCTCAGTCACCCAGTGTCAAAATACCTATCTTAAAGATGGAGTATATTAACCCTCCAGTTGGAGTTAAGTGTCCATTTCAGTTTGGCAAAATTGCCGTTAATTTAGACAGCATGAATGTGCTTTGGTTTGTAGGTCTTTTTCTCCATGCAACCCTTTGTGGGTTGTGAACAAAAATGTGTTATTTTATTGACTGGTAAAGAACTGTAGATGAAAATGAACACAAAGTGTGGTATTCTTTCTTTATAGTACTGTGTATATTATAGTATTAATATATAGTATATAATATTATAGTATTATATATAGTTTTATAAACATATAATTAATAGTGATATATTTGTTCTTAAGAGTCTTTTGATCCTTATAGCCTCTGCAGAGGGAAATTTGTGGGTATTTTTTCAATTGTTGAGCAGACTAAAGAGAAGCTGGCATCTGTTAAACATCAACAGGAGCTATATCCAGCATTTAATTTTTCAAGTCCAAAATGTGTTCATGTCAATTTAGACTTATTTCATGGACTCATTCTTTTTTTGAATAGATCCATTAATACTGCATTTCCCTATTCTAATTGCAGAAATCTCATTTCTATCCCTATTGAGTTGAACAGTAATTTTCCCGTCAGATTTAATGGTGCAGTACAAGACTACAGTTTCTCATCCGAATTAAGTCCCCCGATACATCAGCTTTTATAAATTTATGTGGGTCAAGCATGGTAGGTGCATACAGGTTACTGGAGTCACTTATTCTTTTTCCTAATGATGCTGCATTTCTTTGTGTGCTACTGCCCAGGGTTGTTCATAATTTTTAATTGACAAAGGTTCTCTATGAGTATTTTGTAGAATCTTTTCAGGACCTGAGTCACTTTAGAAACAACCAACCAAACATACATAATCATTGCATTTACAGATAATTTAAAAAAAGATAATACCTCAAAAATATGAATATTTAAGTGAATAAAATCACCAATTGAGAGTAACATTATAGAGAAGCATCAAATAACTTGCTGGTTGTCAGTGAGCACATATTTTAAATGAGCTTAGTGTGAAACACATATTCCTTCAAACATTCAGGTGGCTTAGTATTTGGTCTTGGTATACAACACAGTAAAATAAAGTCTACTGCTTGCATTTTAACACTGCTGATTTTCACAGAATTTCTGAATTGAAATTACAAATATTAATTATATGTATAACTATTCTTGATATTGTTTGTGACTGTGCATAATAAAAAAACTCTTGTGTATCTGTGAGTATTCTTAAAGATTTCAGTCAGACAGACAAAATTGTCACTTCTGCTTTCATAGGCATTATTAGCATGTTCTTTTTGAACATTTTGCTCTAAGTTAAGAGAAGCAGAGGAGGAGCAGATAAGAAAGCCCCACAGAAAACATGTATATACTTAAATGTATCTAAAATACACAATGGATTAAGCAGTTTTATTCAGGAATTCAGTATTCAGTAGCTAGAGGGTTTCTTTTGATAGAGAAAGAAGTGGTCCAGGGAGTATGACATCATCAATATTAAAGAGATACAAACAGAAAAGGTTTTGAGAAAGAAAGCCCTGATATTTCATGCTGGTATCAACAATTAGAAAATTATAATTGCCATCAATCTGCTATTGTCAGGGTTAGGGTAAAATCTTGCAGGGAACAAATTTCTCCAGAGAGAAGGAGGCACATACATAGTCTGTCTTCTGGAGCACCAAGTAGTGGGAATCTTCAGAGAAAGTTAAAGGCTGATCCAGTATCTCTTGAAGAGACCATGCAGAAAGAACATGGATCTGAAATAGATCCAATATGCTAAGAATATTTCTTGTGTCCCCAAACTTAAAACTCTGTGAGCAAATTTCCTTCCAAGTTTTTTACCACTTGTAACTGAGTGCACTAGGTAGAGGAAAGAATTATTTCAAATCCGACATCCCTTGAACATCGGCTTTGTGGCAAGGCACAAGCTGGACTTTTATTAACACACCTTTTTTTCCTTCTGAGCTAATTAGTCTGTGGTTGCCCCTACCTATATGCATGAGGTGCTGTCTGCAAGCTCCTCAATTTGCTTTGATGGGATCTTATTAGCAAATGCTACCCTTCAAAGTGGAGCACTTGGAAACTGTGGCCATCAAAACAACAAAAACCTACTCTTTCTCCACTAGCCTGTACCCCTTGTGCATCACAGTGAAGCAAGCGCAATATGGAATCAAGCTCTATCACTGGTTTTAATCAGTCAAGTTCCTGCATATACATTCCTTTGATTCCATCTTTCTATGCACCTTCTTGATTTATGGGGATCATAGTAAGGCTTTCATCGAAGATGTGCTTGCTGCAGAAATTACTATCTCAAGACCATATTCCCATACTCTCTGTATAAATAGAACTCCAAAAAGATTCTAAGAATGCAATCAAGATTGAAAAAAGCCTCTTCTTTTTGCCTCACTTTCTTCAGTGTATATAAGTTTAAAACTTCTAATATGTAATAAAAGTAATACTCCACTATATTCTTTACTCACAGTCATTTGAAGGTCCCATGGCATTGTAATGATTTTCATGGCAGAAAATGTTTATTATTTTGATCAAATTATCCAGCTCCTTGTCTGTTCCGTCAGGAAAGGAGGCACAGAGCAGCTGCCTGCAGCTGGGCTTTTTTAATCAATCTGCATTGAAAACCTGTACTCCCAAACACAGCAACGCATTGAGAAATGCATGCACAAATGCAAATGAGGACTAAAAGCATGATGCACTGCATAATAGTTTAAACCACAGTTTATAATTTACTGGTGTAAACTAGTGTAATGCGTCTTTCTACAGGAACGGAAGAACCAAACACGCCTTTCAGACTGATGGGTGAAGAACTGTAATGTTTTAGTGCCTTCTTGTGCTGATGCCTGGAAGTGCAGGTAAGTGGAACCTCTGAAGATAATTTCACTCCGCTCAAAGATAATGAAGGAACAAAATCCTGCCTCATTTTTCAGCTCTTTGCTAATAATGTCCAGTACCAAACTAAAATTTTGCAAAGAGAAAGGTTTTTTTCTTCAGTGACAGGAAAATAACTCAGTCAGCGGCCACTGTAATAGCTGTGGCTCAAAAATATCTTTTATACTAAAAGTTTCTGTGCTGGGAAAAGGTGTTGCTGGGGAAGGTGTGATGCTATGTGAATTGCTGTTAGTCCTTCGGGCCCCACAATTGTCTCTCTCAGAACTGTACCTAGACAAAGTTAGTCACATTGAAAATTCTCCCTGTGCTGTGCTGAGGATATTCAGGTCATGCTGACCACCCACCTAATTTTAGTTGTCAGCTAGGGACATTACACAATTTCATGAAGGGAAAGGGAGGGATTATGCCTAACACCACCTATACACATACTACCTATCTCTGCTCCCAGAGAAAGAGCACAAAGGGACACTAGGGCAAAGTCCCTCTGTCTCCATCTTCTTTTTTACCTGTCTAGGGAATTGGAATACCCAGAGAAGTTAGAGTTTTGCAGACTCGTGTTTTTATTGCAGTATGAGAGTACTTGTTCTTTTCCTCAAATGTCTACTTTCTGGGTCACAGTACCCAGTCAGGTTTCACTCCTGGCTGCATATAAAGGCTGAAATATATAATCAAATGACATAAGAAACAGAAGGCAAGCAGGGTCACCAAATTCATTATTTTACTAAATAGTTTTGAAATTTTCAGGCTGCACAGCAAAAATGTCACTGTTTGAGAATTGATTACAATCTGCAGAAGTTCTGTGCTGCTTCTCTGTCTTATTATGAGATTTTCTATTTTCTCCAGAAGTATGTTGCAGGGAGAAACATTGCTAAGACAACATACCTTTCTGAGGCATGAGACTGCTACGTACTGCAAGAAATATAATGGAAAATACAATGGACTGAAATTATAGAAAATATATATTGAACCTAGAAAGAGATCAAATGCATGGTCTGGTAATCTATGAATTTTTTTCTCAAAATACCAGAGGAAATCCCAGTTCTTGAATCGTTTTGAATTCCATGGCATTTTGAAAAGTAACCTAGTAAAACTGATATGTTGAAGATTGTTGTCACTCAGTTATTTCCAATTTACAGGCCTAAACTCTCAAGTAAGATACTCTTCATAGCTGTCAGCCCTGAACACTCAACCTGAGAGCTAAGGTACAGACTAGATTATTTACACTTTATATATTGTCACCAGCAATACAGATTATCCCACGTGAATTATATGTCCACAGAGATACCTGTGATCCTTATGTGGCTTTGTACAGGGTGCATTGGAAATATTTCTTCTGCTGAACCATAAGACTGAATGGATCCTACAATTCAACCTCCCTGCATCCAGCCCTTCAGGACTGCCAGAAGTAAAAACCAGGAGCACAGAGCTGGTTGTTTGTGTGTTTGTTTGTTTATTTGTGCACTTGTTTGTTTTCGGTTAGCCAAGAAAACAGCTTTTTGTTAAAATTGGTAAAAGGGATGAACTGCAGTTCCGTGTGGTCAAATGAGAATATTTTTACAGAGCCACCAAAAATTGCTCTAAATTAAATATCCTGAAGTACAGAACAGGAAACACTCATCTATTCACAGAGGATAGACAAAAAGACTTAATACACACTTACAGATCAAATTACTATGAAGTTCTTTACCAGTTTAGGATACATTTCAGATGATGGTTTTAAAGAAGATACTTTTAAAGGCTTCACTTAATATTCATTGAGAATATTCCGTCAGTAGTATTCCATCAGGACTCCAGCAAACTAATCAATTAAGGGCTGTTTGGAACAACAAAAAAAAAAAAAAAAACAACAACCCATTTGGGCCACTGTGTGAAATGAAAATATCATTACTGTGGGAGTGCCTTTGTCCAAATGCAGAAACATGCTTCAGCCTGGAGCCAGCTTTCCATAGGTTATTTTATTTTGCAGTAAAATGGAGAGAAGATATATCAGTCTTCTTAATAGAATGATTCTCTTCTTGCTCCAAGTAAAGACATAGCTATTGGTAATGCACTTCACTACTAAAATTAGCATTTTCTCCAGTTTTCTTTTGAACCACAATAACATGTAGCTTCAAAAACTGTACTCAATCAACCACAGGATTATCTAGCTGCAATGGAAGAAGTTCATGTAGTTTTGATTCAACACATATTTAGACTATTTTCAGCTTAACAGCAAGAAGATAAATTCAGCACTTACTGTTTCAGATGCATCTCTATACAAGGTTCTAGAATAGTTCAGAAGAGAAATAACACACCTTCTGTGGTTTAGTATTGACCAAGATCAATCTTAGAAATATCTATAGTAACTTATATATATATATATATATAAGTAACTTTTATATATATATGTATATATATTTTTTTTTTTTTTTGGACTAGCTATTAACTAGACCTGGACATGAGAGCTCTGTTAAATCTTATATTCCAACCCAGCAGAGGGCAATAGAAGTATATGAGCAAAAGCCAATATATTATCTAAAGCCAGAAGTTTCCTACATCATCATCTGAGTTGGTAATTACATAGAAAGAACAAGTAATATTTTTCCCCTTATGTGAAATACAGGCAGCCTACAGAGAGGATGGGAGGGCATTTGCACTAGAACAATAAGTAACGTGTGGAAATTAGAGCAGAGTAAATCCTTCTTATGAATAAGAGAAAGTCTAATTGCAAGGACAGTTCAGCATCAGAGTAGATTTCCTGACTGGAGGATCTCTATCATTGAAGGTCTCTAAGAACAGGTTAGGCAGATGACCGTTAGGAATGAGTCAGGGATCTCTTTTGGGTGTAGCATGGACTAACAAAGCTCTTGAGATCCTTTCCAGTTGTACCTCCTATGACTGATTCCAGGAATAAGTTATTTCTTAAATGTATCATAAACAGGTCTTGAATTATAAATAAATTCTCAAAATTAGGGTACAAAAAGCCTTTTTTAAAGTAACCTTCACTCATGGTTTTGGAAGATGGATGTTGCTACTCAATAACTGTATGAATATTACATTATAGAAAAATCCTTATACAAGTGAAGAATAGTACCTGTACCAGAAGTGGCTTTTGATGTGTGTTCTTTTGAGTCAATAGGGTTACATGTAGGTTTATGGTTACTTATGGCTGACAAGTAGTGATCTTTAATCAAAACAGAAAAGTACAGAACTAGTAGATACATTAAAATTACTTTCATTTAAGGTCTTATTATCCAATCCTTTTTCTGTAAAGTTAAAATTACAGCTGATTGCTTGAAAAAAAATAGTCAAAAGGAGAGAAGAAGGGGAATCTTTTATTATTACTTTCTTTCAGTAGGACTATTGTGAATATTGCAGCCAGGATAATGTGTGAGCTGTTGCCGATTTTATAAAAGTTTTCAATTTGGCTAATATGTATCTAGAATAAAACTCTCCCTTCAGAACTGTAATGCATCAGTTATTACTGCATATTACAATTCCCTCTGCAGACACAAAGTAATAAGCCAGAGTTCCTCCTCAATGTGTCCAAAATCTCACTAAATTTCTGGAGAAATGAGAATGCATGTATTTTAAGAAATAATAAACTGAGGGGGAAAATGAAATAATATAATACAGTCATTCACAATAACCTCAAGTAGCAGATTAATCTGACAAAAGCTGTACCATGAAGAACGGATTGATCTTAAAGATCATCTGAAAGCTTCACTATCAGACATCCAAAGCCAAAACCAAGCAAGGTGGAATGGTGATCAAAAGACATATAGAACTGAATATGCTGTATTTTAATCATAAGGTGAGTCTGCACTCTTGCCCCAGAATTACAAGGAAGGGATGTAAAATATATTTTGCATTTACATCTGGGTAAAGCTGATTGCTTTATTTTGTTTCTTTTCTATTGATTTTGATATACAGAGGCCACAAATGCAAGCATAGTTGCAAAAAAAAAAAAAAGGAGAAGGAGACCTGGGTCTTGGAGTAAAAGAAGCTGAACAAGTGGATTGAAGAAAGCAAAGAGAAAACAAAGAAAGAGAAAACAGCAGAAAATGGGGAGAGAAAGAAAGTATTTGGCCTCCCTTTAATTCACACCATTCTACAAGGTGTTCAAGCCCCCAAGGGAAACAGCAGAAGAGATTCATTACAACAGGTATAGCTTATTAATCTACCCTTGGAAGAAAAATTGATCTTTCTTAAAGAAGAAAAAAAAGTGGTTTACAGAAACATACCTCCATGGAATACAATTCACTCATGGAAATAGTTGCTGCAAGCTATTCTATTGGCAAATTGTACAGGATTGAAAACAATGTTCTGTAAAAAATATTCTTTTTAGCTTAGTCTAGTATAGATAACACTGAAATGGTTACCTGTGTCAGTCATCATAATATGAAGTATGTAAGAGTAATCAGCTACATTTTTAAAGACAATTCATTGGTCATAATATGTAACACAATTATACACAAAATATATGTGTTGTACCTATCTGGAGCATTCTTCCACCAAGGGAACAGAATATCAAGCTTAAAGGAACCTGGGAATAGTAGTGTCTTGTGGCAGCTACAGTTTGTGCATTCTGCTAGTTTTCCAGACCATTACTCTAAGCATAGCACTTACTCAAGAAAAATGTATTAAATAAATATTTATGTATTTGCAGCATTCTCCTGACATCTATTCAACAGAAAAACATGCTTAAAATATAAGCTGTTGAGTTCAGGTATAGGAAAAACTGACATAGAAATAAAGAGGAATATACAACTCTACATATGGCCAGGCAATGGTAACTAGGGGTTGTCCCTTTCTCAACAACAGTACTTTTCTTTCTGTAAAAACAAGGACTGAATATCTGCAATCAAAACTTCAAGGAAACGAAAGCACAACCCCAAAGTTGCAGTCTGTGTGCTACAAAAAAAAAAAAAAAAACAAACCAAACATAAAAAAAACCATTACAGTAGAGCTTCTTAAGACTAAGTATTGATATTTTCAGCTATTTAAGTAAATACAGGAAACCTGACACTGCTCAGCTATCTGACGTAACTGATGCTCATGTTAGGTCTCATATTGCTTACATGTGTAAACCTTTTGATCTAATCTAGTCTCTTGTGCTTGGACTTCCTTTTTGCTGGAGTTAGGTCATCTTTTTGACAGCTTTGTCATTTTTTTCAGCTAATGCTAGCCAAATCCCCTAGCTCATATTGCATGGTCTCATTTTAAATAGTTGTAGTTTGAGCTCTAACCAACCTATTTCCTCTGGTACAGGAGATTGCAAACAATTGATCCTGCCCCTATTCCCAGAATCTTCTGGCACCCCTAGCAGTGAAGGCAGCTGCCTGCAGTATCAACATTCAAGGAGAGGCAAAACAACAGAGCACTAGCAATGACATGTAAACAACAGCACAATCCAAGCAATGGCAACTGTCAAAGGGAGCAGAAATAGATAAACTGCTATGGAGAGGCAGAGAAAATCCTCCTGTACACATACAAGGTGCTTTTTTTTCTTGTATTAGTTTTCCTAGCTCTGGTATTACCTCTCTCCTTTGCTTCCCTAGTCACTCTGTCAGAGGGACGGACGAGAAGAGAATCAAAAGAATCTACTGACAACATCTAGATCATCCCTGTATTTAATGACTTTTCATTTGACAAACTCATTTTTAATAACTCTTTTTAATAAACTCCTTTTAAATAATTCTTTTTAATGAGGCCTGTAAAAGAGTGTCCATGAATGGGTTTCTATAGTTACCTGTTTTCAACACTTTATTTGGCTGTCATCACAATGTATTTGGCTCAGAAAGAAAGATCAAATTGTTCATCATCATCTGAACATAGCTCGAGTGGGATAAAGGTCATGTTTTGAAACAGTTAAAGCAGTGTCTGCCCCGGTCCAAACCTTCAATTTCAAACCTGAACCAGATCTTTAAAGGTCAAAATAATTGTGAAAGGTACATGCAATAGTGAACTTTTCAGATAATGTCTCTCTAAATGGGTAGCGAGGAATGACAAGTGGATGAGCTGCCTGTGGTGCTATATTCCAATGTAGACAGCAGCTCGGGTATTCAATAGATACAGTACTTTCAGAAGCTGACTCTACTTCTGCCTGATTCTGAGTGCCTAAATGGGATCATGTTGACATTTTGTTGCATCTGTGAACACAATATCTAAAGATAATGACAATCAAGCCTACTGCCCATTCCACAGAGCCAAATCTCATTTGTCAAAGCACTTAACTAGTCCACTGAAGACATAGTTGATTGATGTTTCTGAAAAGTGCCGGATATTCTAGGCTCTTTAGATGACCCTTATTCCATCTGCCTTTGAACACAAACTCCAATGTGATTAATTAGAAAAGCGAGAGGGAACTATAAAAGGGAGAAAGAGAAAATTTTGAACTTCAGCTTATTCACAGTTTGAATACAGATCTATCCATGGATCAAAACTAGTCTTTTTTTTTTTTTTTTTTTTTTTTAGAAAAGAAAGGCAGAATAACCATTGTAACCATGTCCCTCTTTTTCCCAGGAGACAGGAGAATCAGAAATGCTGGATTGACTGCAATATTTCACTCTTTCTCAAGGATATCATGGACAGGAACTTTCATTGCTTTTTAAGTAACCAAAGTCCATCAACAACCACAAGCCTAAAACACGGCCTTTGAAATCTTTTAGGAATTTGATTTTGCTATGTGAAAGACCACAAAGCATCATAAGAACAACAACATCTAAGAGTGTATTACACCATCAGGAAAGGGGTTAATGTACATGCAGAATGACATCTAAAGTGGCTTCAGCTGAGTCTACTTAGCTCTCCACTCAAACAATTGTCTTTCAGTGGTTTTTGGAGATAATTTTTGCTCATCTTTAGTCATCACTTTGCTCAGCTTTGTCAGACACTTAAGCAATTAAAGCTAAATCTTACAAGAGATATTTTTGCCTTCCTTGGAAATGTGCTGCTGTAGTATTCGCAAGACTCTCTATGCACTTAACCCCTACTTGAAAATCCCAATGAGTACATTTCTCTCAATTTTGATACTTAGATTATTGTGGAAACTTGTATCATAATTGAATTTTCCTAAGATGAAGAAACTAAAGGTAGATTATGAGTATCAAGCGCTCAGTTTCAATCATTAATTATTTTTATTAGTTATTCATGATACTCGTTTTCTGTCTTCTAATTTAAGATTGTATAATTTCTAAGAGATTATTGATGATTTAGAGGAAATCAGACTAGTACATTACTCATGATTCTAAAGATTTAATTATGTTTTAGCTGGAAAGCTTTGATGCTGTGTGTATATGTTTATGTAACTATAAGTTATAGAGAGGCAACTTGTAAGTCCCTGTAATATTCTTTCATCTGACTGGTGAAACAAGGGGGCTTACAAAATTACAAAATGAAAATATAAACCTTTAGAAATCAATTTTAAGTAATGTTAAGT
>JASSUY010011713.1:8844-31882 GCA_032466535.1 Forpus xanthops | reverse complement strand
CCGGGGTGCGGGTGGGCCCGGTTTAGGCCTCCCCGGGGTGGGGGCTCGGTGGGGGTGGGCCCGGTTTAGGCCTCACCGGGGGTGCTCGGTGCGGGTGGGCCCGGTTTAGGCCTCACCGTCGGGGCCGCTGTGAGGGTGGGCCCGGTTTAGGCCTCATCGGAGAGGGCTCGGTGCGGGTGGGCCCGGTTTAGGCCTCACCGGGGGGGGGGCTCGGTGCGGGTGGGCCCGGTTTAGGCCTCACCGGGGAGGGGCTCGGTGCGGGTGGGCCCGGTTTAGGCCTCACCGGGGGGGCCGCTGTGAGGGTGGACCCGGTTTAGGCCTCATCGGAGGGGGCTCTGTGCGGGTGGGCCCGGTTTAGGCCTCTCCGTGGTGTGAGGGGCTCCGGGGCCATGCGGGTGATGGATGGGGCCGGGGTTGCTCCGTAAGCGGTGTCTGAAGGCCGGGAGGTTTGATCCCGGTGGGGCTGCAGAGGATCATGGTGGGGGCCTTTGTAGCGAAAGCTTCTCGGTTCCAGAGAGGTTATCGGGTGGGTTTGGTGTTCTTCAAGGGGAGGTGATGGTTAAAGGTTAATCCTCTCGTTGGGAGCATCCTGGATGCAGCTGTGTGGGATCAGCTGGAGGCTGTTGGGATTGCGAGCGGGAATTGGGGCCCTTTGGGCTTGTTTTGCTTGCATCTGGTGCTCTCTGCTTCAATGGAGAGCTTTGGGATGAAGGATGCAATAGAAGCAGGGGCTGGAAGGAGACAAAGCCTTGCCCCCTGGTCAGGAAGGAGGCAGTGCCTTTCCCAGTGGTGGAAGGGTGTTGCCTGGGGGTATTGCTGGCTCCTGCCTGGGTCAATGGAGGGGGGTTTGTGGCTAGGACCCGCTTGCGCACCAAGCTCTATGATGAGACATGGAAACGTTGCATGGGGAATGAATGGCCGAGGTGTGAGTTCTTGTTCCTGCCTCGTGTGGTTGAGCTCATGGAGGGGATGTGGCCAAGCGCACACAGAATCCACCCTGCTGAGCCCCTCAGCACCAAAAGAACTGCTTGTGGGGGCTGAGCAAGCTGCTTCTTGGGGTCAGAACCTGGTGCTGAGGCTTCAAAAAGCTGAGTGTGGGGCCAGAAGCTGGTTCTGGAAGCTAAGAGACTGATTGTTGGGGCAGAGCTCCTGGAGTTAAAAGGTGATTGTGGGGCTCACAAGGTGATTCTGGGGGCTCAGAGGCTGATTCTTGGGGCACAGCAGCTGATTCTTGGGGTTCAGAAGCTGATTGTGGGGCTCACAAGGTGATTCTTGGGGCTCAGCAGCTGATTCTGGGGGCTCAGAAGGTGATTCTGGGGCTCAGAGGCTGATTCTTGGGGCTCAGCAGCTGCCTTTGGAGCCTCTCCCCTAAGCCCCTTCTCTCTCTGCCCCCAGGCCGGGTGTATTACTTCAACCACATCACCAACGCCAGCCAGTGGGAGAGGCCCAGCGGCAGTGGCAGGAACGGCCCCGGTGAGCCCAGCAAGGTTCGATGCTCCCACCTCCTGGTGAAACACAACCAGTCCAGGAGACCCTCGTCCTGGAGGCAGGACAAGATCACGAGGACCAAAGATGAGGCACTGGTGCTTATAAATGGCAAGTAAATGCAGAGCGAGCATCTCCTGCTCTTGGAGGGGGGAATAAAGGTGTTTTCAGGCTAGAATTGCCCCCTCAGGTGAAGGGTTCAGGGTGCTGGGGAAGTGGTTGAAGCCATGTGGGGGGAGAAACTCCTTTGCTGGGCGATACGATGACTTAAAGGCAGGTCCCAGTCCACACGTCTTCCCCTTTGTGGTGTGTTTTGTGTGTGGGGGATGTTATGTCTGAGGTTTGCTTGTATTTTTTGTTGTTGTAACTGTGTATTTGTTCCATTGATAAATAAACGGATTTCAAGCGAAACCCAAATGTTCTTTAAACATTTCTTCTTTTGGTTTAATGTCACTTGACTCCTTGGGAGCAACTTGGAGTCATTTCAGTGCCATTGAAGCTCTGCTTGAAAGCATGATGCTCATAGGAAGCCATCAGCTTTGCCTAAAGCAAGATGCTCATAGGAAGCCATCAGCCTTGCCCAAAGCTATGTAAGTGACCCAATTTGCTTGGGTTTTCCCCCAATATTCTGGCTTAGGAGCTGATTTAAGGTGCCTTTTGCAGTAGGTTCTGTTCATTTCTGCAGGTAGATGCTTGCCTTGTGATTTGATGGTGTGTTTCTTCACCGTTGAGGTTTTGATCTTAGGGAAGCGAATTCCAAGCCCAGCTTTTCCTACTGGCTTTTCCCTTTTAGGATAAGGGATTTGGGACTGAATTAAACCTCACCTTAACCCCCTCCAAGTGGGTTGATGAAGCTGAAACTGTGCTTGCTAATGGGTGGCTTTGTCTTTCCTGGCAGCAAGGTAGAGGCATGCAGATGCATCCCGCATGGCCTGGCTTATCTCTCATGGCTTCAGCAGCAAGGGGAGAAGATAAGGAGGATGTTGTGGCTCTTACCTTGGTCCTAAGCACCACTGAATGCAAGGACTTCCTTACGTGAAAGCTTTGGGAGGGGAAGTTCTGTGCTGAGTAACTCGAGGTGGTGACCAGTAGGTGGTATCCACTCCCCGCCTTTGGAAAGGGAAGTGGAATTCCCTGCCACAGATGGGCATTCAGTGCTTAGGGGTTTGCTTCTTTCGGGTGAGGGTGACTGAGAAAGTGTGAGCAGAGGTGGCAAAGCCTCATGTGGACCTCTGGGCCAAGGGATTGAGGCTGCTAGGAAGGGAAAAGCATTGAAATCTTGAAGCAGAACTGCCAATTCTGTCTTCTTTCTCTTTTCCTCCTTTCTTTTCCTTATAATGGCAATGTCAGTGTCAAGTCCCCCCAACCCCTAACCACCTATCCATTGTTTCTTGCATGAGTGTTGTTTAAGTACTGAATTAAGAGGCATTTCTTGCTGATGGTGACCCCTGAGTGGATTCCAAGCATCCTGTTCCTTCCCAACCTGCTTTTCCACACCGAGCCAACCAGACTTTTAGGGCCTGGTAATGTAGGTCAATGCTGTTTCTACTCTTAGCCCTCCTTTGCCACTTCAGTTTGGATTAATCTTCCCTGAGCACGGGTTCGTGGTGGGGTGCAAGGTTCCAGATTAACTCTTGGCTCTGCCTTTACCGTGGCATTTACTCCATGGAGGATGCTACAACTCCACCGCTGCGGTTACTGCTTCTGGAGCTGCCCATAATCCACGTGCATGTGGTGGTCCTCTTCCTGATGGAGCCTTCTTTTAGGGAAAAGGCTCCTGAATCCCACTTCCCAGAACCCCAGTTCAGGTATCTGGTTCAGGTTGGAACAGCTCCTTCAGCTTCACAAAAGCTTTTGGCTTTAGGCATGGCGTTGCCAGGCAGCTTTTGCTCTCCCTGGCAGCACAGCAGGGAGTTTGAAGAAGTGAATGCTATTTTCAGTTGAGTGCTGAAACCCTCTTTACCCCTTGGATCCTGCTGCTGGGATAGGGGCACGCAGGTTTGGATGCAAATGTGTGCACTCTGCTCCTTCATTTGGATGCTTCCTTCCTTGTGCATAGGCATTATCTCTTAGAACTGTGATTCCTGACACTTCTGGGTGCAATGTGTGACAGGTACTTGCTGGGGACTGGCAGCTACAAGCAATTAAATACATATTTATGGGGGTTCAGATATGTAGTTTTAGGATAAGCTCTGTTTTGTCAGCAACTGTTTGGCCTCAAGCTGCTTCATTTCATAGGAGGAACCCAGGCTCGGTTCCTGCTGGGAACATTAGGTCAGCTCCTAAACCAAAGGATGAAATTCCAGAGCAAGACACAGTCAATCTGCTATTCACAGTGCTTTATAGCCTGTCCAGCTGGAAAACCAAGCCTTGCTGTCCTGAACACCTTGTTGGATTCCAAAGGCTTGGGCTAATGGCAGTGGATTGAAAGTGATGACTGAATTAGGGAGGGAAGGGAGAGCAGTAAAAGACTAAGGTGAAGACTTAAAATCCCTTTGGTTTGGCTTTGCTGGCATTAAACTGCCATAAAGGGACTGAGTCAGAAATGGACAGCCTGCTTCTTCAGTTGCTTTGCAACCTCCATCTTCTCCTTAAGGAATATTTTCCTGCCTACCCCCATCTCTCACAGATACTTCTTTGGGTGTCTGAAAGTCTATAGCATTCAAATGAGCTGGGAAAGACTCGTTTCTTCATCCTTTTGCATTCCTTTTTGTGAGAGCATCCCTCGCGCATTAATAACAGCCTCTGGAATTCCATCCGTGACCCTTTTCCAGGTAGGGATCTTCCACTGCTTGCAGCTCAGATAAAACTGGATTGCAAATAGTTAATTTAAGGGGGTTTTGACAGGTTGATCTAGCAAAGGGCAGGCTCTTTATGCATGCAGACCACTGGGCTTACAGGGGAATGAGCTACAGCAGGCTGTTGGGTTGTCAAACCCAGGCAATTCAATAGCTTGGAGAGGGGGAATGCTGCTTCTCTCTTGCTTCTGCTGTTGCAGAGCATCAGTTGTTTCTCTTTGAAGGTGGAAGGTCTCAGTGCAACTCTGTGAGGCTTTGGGTCTTCCAAAAGTAGGGAAAGGGGGATCTAAACCTCTGGTGAGAGGTTGAGCTGGATTGCGGCCGGTATGGAGAGCTGGAAGCTGGAGCATGACAGTGCTTCAGGGCACGTGTGGCTGGATCCCTCTGGGAGATGCTCTCTGGCTTGAAATTCATGCATGAATGGTACCCCATCCCTGGCAGTGTTCAGGGCCAGGTTGGATGGGGCTTGGAGCAAGCTGCTGTAGTGGAAGGTGTCCCTGTTGGAAGTGGATGAGCTGTAAAGTCCCTTCTGATCCAACCCACTCCAGGATTCCATGGTTCTGTGTCCTCATGCAGAAATATTTCTCACAGCTCATATTCAATGGCATTGGGGGGGGGGGGGGGGCTGCATTTTGGGCCACTTTAAGATTTAGATTTGGGCTTTGGATTGGTGCTGATGCTCCTTTTCCTGAAGGAGCACGTGAGGCTGCAAAGGATTCAATGTGAGCCTCTGTGATTTGGGATAAGGGATGGAGCAGTGGCCCTTGTGCTTTGCTCATCTCCAATGTAATTCCGGTAATGAGGAGCTCCACAAGCACATTCTGAAGCTGTTGGCTGGGAAATGGGATGCACCCCCGAGGTTTCCTTGTTCTGAGCTAGCCCAGGGGTGGCTCCAATGGGCCAGATTCAGAGCAGGGAGGCAGAGCTCTTATTACACAGTTCTTAAGTGACTTTTGGAAGAGCTCTCCCGACAAATAATTCGCTCCTTGGGGATTCTCTGTGCTCTGTCTTCTATGGAGGTGAGCTCTGAAATCCAAAGCTCATCTCTTCCCCAGCCCCGTCATAAATCCCATGCTTCAGAGCTAGCAGCAGGCAGAGCCAACTGCTTGCTTTAATAGTATCTGGAATGGAAATGAGCCATGGTGCAGAGGGGGATGTGTTTGGAAACCAAACCAGAGGCTTTTGGGGTGTTGGGAGTGTTTAGTTCTGCCTCTGTCTTCATTTAGGAGGTTGGAAAGCGTTGCTCCGTGGAGGCATATGGTGCTCTGGGCCCTTCTTGCTGTGGGATGGGGAGCTTCAGGGGTGCTTTATCTCCTGTTCCTCACCAGATGATTCCTTATCTTCCCAGGTTACATCCAGAAGATCAAATCAGGAGAAGAGGATTTTGAATCTCTTGCTTCCCAGTTCAGCGACTGCAGCTCGGCGAAAGCAGGAGGAGACCTGGGGGTGTTTGGGAGAGGTACGTGGAGCTGTGGGATGTCCCAGTGGGAATGCCCCAGTGGGATTACAGCCTTGGTGCCCATCTGCTTGGCAGGGGGTGGGTTTAATACAAGTGGGAAAAGGGATTTATGTGCTAAGGCAGCCTGCTGAGCAGGAAATGTAGTTGGATGCCTGGAAGTTAAACCAATTAGGAATGCAGCTCAAGGATTATCCTAGGCAGGGAGGCGATGTTGTGCAAGCACCCGTCATGAAATCGGCTTTTCCCTCTGGAAAAGGATTTTCCAGCTGCCCTCAATGGAAAGCCACAGCCTAATGAGCCATGAAGAAGGAAGCAGGGGTTAAGTCTTGCTAAGGGCATGATTTGGCATCCTCCTCTTCAATGAGAGAGCTCTTAATAAAGTGGGGAAGTGAGGCCAATTCCCGTGGATGAGTGCAGGGGAGGAGCAAGGAGCCAAACCTTGGGGCTGCTTCCCCATGAATGGGAGTTGCCAGGGTGGGAGGAATCAGCTTTGGGAATGGGGAAGTGCAACAGTGCCTCTCTCTTGCTTCATCTTCCCAATGCTTTTTGCATTTGCACTAGGAGGAAAGCAAAGCACTGCCAGCATGAGGACAGCTCCAGCATTCAAAGACCAACCCCAAATCTGTTTATAGCCAGGGTGTCCATGCATATTTCATGAGAAGAGGGCGAGGAAAGGTTCTTGCCAAGGAGAGAATGTGACAGAAGTCATAGGGACTTGCAGCAATCCCAGAGGAAGAGCCACATCCCTGGAAGTGTTCAAGGTTGGACGGGGCTTGGAGCAAGCTGGGCTAGTGGAAGGTGTCCCTATCTGTGGCAAGGGGTTGGAAGTGGAGGAGCTTTAAGGTCCCTTCAACCCAAACCGGTTTAGGATTCCATGGAACTGGATTTTGGGTGGTTCTTTCCCCACCAAAACACTCCTTTTAATCACTGTTCCCTTTAGGGTGTCATTCTGCTGCAGTTGCTTCCTCAACCAGATCCCTTCACGCAGGAGTAACCGGTGCTGTGTTCTGGCTCTGTATGGAGCAATGCACTAAGCCCAGGGTGCTGTGTCTGCTGGGTTGGGGTCAGGGGCATCTCAGCTCTTTGTGCTCTTTAGAGATGGACCCAAGGAGAGCTTTATTCATGCTTCTTTAATGCCTGCACCAAATGTCATGTTCCAAGGGCCACATTCCACTAGATGGCATTGGAACCATGTGTGGGGGCCGAAGCCTGGCACTGGCATTCCATCCCCCTCCCTGCATCCTGATTTCTGGACTCAACTGAGCTGCAAATGTAATTTGTTAGAACTTGGAGCACTGGTTACTGCAGAGGTGAAGTTATTAAACCATTTCCATTTGTCTTCTTGAAGCCTTTCATATAAGTCATGGTCCAGCTCGAGGAGGAGCGCTGCAGTGGAGCAGGGAGGCTCCTGCCTCAGCTGAAGTCAAGATTACAGGTCCTAGTGGAAAAGAATCCCAAAATGCAGGTGACACTGAATGATGCTGGCTTTGTAAGTGCAGCCTGGGAGCCAGGCAAGCTGCTTGCCTCTCCTAAACACTGAAATGGGAGAAGAGAAATGCTGGGGAGCCACGTGCATCAAGTCAGTTTGGTAATAAACCACTATGGAAGGGGGAAAATGCCTGAAAGGGAGGTATAGAGCATCTTCTGTCTGCTTTGCTAGAGAAAGGGAATACGGCTGGATGGAGGAGCTAAAGTAAAACATCCATGCTGGGATAGATGGGGCTGGGATGGGGGGCTTGGAAGGGGTTGGGAACCTTGCAGAGGGGCTTTGGACAAGGGCCTGTAGAGACAGGACAAGGGGGAATGGCTTTAACCTTACCAGAGGGGAGACTGAGATGAGCTCTTAGGTAGAAGTTCTTCCCTGTGAGGGTGGTGGGACACTGGGATGGGTTCAATGGAAAAGGTTTGGATGCCCCATCCCTGGCAGTGTTCAAGGACGGGGCTTGGAGCAAGCTGCTCTAGCAGAAGGTGCCCCTGCCCATGGCATAGGTTTGGAAGGGGATGAGCTTGAGGGTCTCTTCCAACCTAAAGCATTCTGGGAATCGCTGTTCCTGAATCCCCACACGGGGTCTTTCCTTTGAGCATCTCTTGGGCTTTCCTGAGCCTGGGTTCCTAAACCTGCTGAAACAAAGTGACTTGGGAGCCTTAAACCCAGTTCTTATCTAGGTCAGGCTGGTATCTGTGTGTATGCCCTGTGAATTATTGAGTGCAGCTGGTAATGCACACCAGAGCCTTTCCCCCCACCAGTACCTGGAGGGCACAAGAGACTGGAACCTCCTCTTGTGCCAGCGAGGCTGCAGAACAGCTCCTCCTCAGCCTTTCGGGTCTGCAGCTCTGAGCATCCTCCTTTGCTGCAGTGGTGTCGGTAGAGCCTGATGTGTTTGAATCAGAGACAATCCATGTACATGCGTTGTGTGAAGGAGTTGCTTTGAAGCATCTTTTGGGAGCAGCTGAAAACAAACACCCTCTGCAAGTTATTAAGCAGTGACTTTGTTGTTTGCTTGGGAGCTGTCTCCATTTGAGGCTTGCTCAGAAGCATCTCCCCCCTTCCCTTTCCTTGCTGGGCTTCACTGAGCTTTGTGGTGTCTGCTCCCTGCAGGTCAGATGCAGAAGCCTTTTGAAGATGCCTCCTTTGCGCTGAGGGCCGGTGAGATGAGCGGCCCCGTGTTCACAGAGTCAGGGATCCACATCATCCTGCGCACGGAGTGAAGTGCCTTGTGCCAGGAGGCAGGCAAAGGGTGAGGGAGGGGGGGAAGAAAGGAAACGAGCCAAAAACCCCACCAAGAACACCACCGACTCCAACCCTGCGCTCTCCCAAAGGAACTTCATCTCCAGTTTAAGAAATAAAAAGCTCATTTCATATCTCGGTATCTTCTGTGGCACCGGACACGGTGGGTTTCCCCTGCATGGTTAACCAAGGGTGAGAACCCCTGCAGAATCAGACAGCAGCATCTTTCCTAAGCAGAATGTTCAAGCCAGCGTTCCTGGCGTGCCACAGCTGCTTGAGTTCCACTGACGTGGCTCCTAAGCCGAGGAGGTGTTAGTGTTAAAGGTTCCAACCTCAGTGCTTCCCACGTGGGCACTGCATGAGCCTTGCACTGATGCTGGTGAGGCCGACTCCTGACCTGTGGTGCTACGATGGAAGGAGCTCCCCAGCCAACCCTCTGCACGTTTGCTCCAGCTCCTTTGAACCACGAGGATGGGGATTTGCTGGGCAGCCCCGCTCGCTTGGTTTGGTAGAACTGATTGACTAAAGCCATCTGTAAATTGAGTGTAAGATCTCCCTTCGTAGCATGGGGACGACCGTGCGGCGGCGATGCTCCCTCTGTCCCATCGCACGGTGGCACCCGCTCTTCTCCCCTTCTGCCATTGCTTTGACTCTCCAAACTCGAAGCTGCCTTTTGGTTCTGATGACAAACGAGAGGCTCAAGGCCAGGAGTTGCCACTGCAGGAGGCTCCATAGGCAGCCTGAGCTGAGTAGTGGTACATAGGACGCTGTGTGCTTCCCCTTCCAGCCTCAAGTCACTCCAGTGTGTAGACAACAACGGTGCCGTGGTGTAGGGCGGCTGTGGTGTGGATTTGCTGTTGTAGCTAGGAGGCTGTTCTCTTTTCCCTCGAGCTCCTCTTCATCCACGTGTGGTTTGAACACTGTTACGTCGTCGTTTTCCAGTTCCATTGCATCGCTTCTGGTTAGCGCAATAAACATGGAGACATGGAATGAAATCAAATCCCAGCTTCGGTCCAGTGCAAACCAGCTGTATAGTTCCAGTTCTCTTCAGCAGCAAATAAAGCCCTCTCCAATTAACCATGTGAAGAGCTCTGGTATTGATTATTTCTCCCCCTTCGCCTGCAGAGGTCTTGTTGCTTCTATTAGAACAAACTGAAACCTCTGCAGCGTGCACTCGCTTTGCTCTCCCTGTCTGGGGTTGGGGGGGGTTTAATCCTACAGCAGAGATGTGGCTCCCACAAAGCTTTAATGTTCTTTGTTCTCTTCTGTTGTTGGGTTCCGTTTGCATCCAGCACCGGGGGAACAGCACCAGAGGGACATGGAGGTGCTGTGAGGACTGGAGCAGCTCTGCTCTGGAGCCAGGCTCCTAAAGGGGAGACCTTAGGGCAGCTCCAGTGCCTAAAGGGGCTATGGGAGACCTGGAGAGGGGCTTTGGACAAGGGATGGAGGGGCAGGATAAGGGGAATGGCTTGAATCTGCCAGAGGGGAGGTGGGGATGGGACCTTAGGCTCTTCCCTGCACGGGTGGTGGGATGCTGGGATGGGTTGTGTGGCTGCCCCTCTGCCAGCGCTGTTGTATGACATCTGTGATGCCATAAGCTGACTTGGTGTTTTATCATGGCCTGGAGCCAGGTCCATTCCCTGTGCTCTGGGGAATCACGGAGCAGCATGGCTCTGTCCCCCCCCCCATTCCTGCAGGAAGCCCTGGCTCTGGACTCCAACCCTTGGACTCCATCACTGGAGCACTGACACTGATATCTGACTGTATCCTGTTTGAAGCCTTCACTTCTTCAGAAGGATCATTGAAGGGATTGCTCCTGGTTCCTCTCCAGAGCCTGAGGAAGAGGCTGTCGCATCCCTGAGGATCAGGAGCTGGTCCTGGACCAAATGGAAAAGCAGGAGTTGTGTGGTTGAAGGTACCATCCTCAGGGTCTCCATGGACCAAAGCAATGGGACCAGGTCAGGACCCATGGGTCCCATCCATGCCTCGGGAGCATTGTGGGGTCTCTTTGCCCATGGATGTGCTCTGGGGGTCTCTGCTGGGAATGCTGTTTGGAGGGGAGGGGGGCTCCATCCAATCCCTGTTACTGCATTCCTTGCTCCTTCTGCTCCTTCTCCCCATCCGCATCCCATTTGGACCTCCTTGTCTTGGCTTCCTCAGCACCCTGCTCTGCCTCTCCCCATGTCACTTCAATTCCATGAGCATCCCTGCGAAGTTTCCCACCTCATCCCTCATTTTCCACTGGCTGCTCCCTCTCTTTTGGAATCAAAACCTTGCATCCCTTACCCTGATAGTGCAGAAGGGATCTGGGGGGAGCTCAGAGCTTGGATGTCCTCCTTGGACAGTGGGCTCAATCTCCCCATCCATGCTTTGAGATGAGCTGGGGCTGTCCCCGCTGCAGGCCCACTTTGCCTGTTGTCCCCACGGAGGAGCGATGTCCTCCTGAAGATGCTCGCGCTCGGAGGATGCTCTTGTGCCTCTAGATGTAGCTCTTGAGCTTTGGTACCCAAAGGTGCCGCCGCATCTCCCAGCCCCCCCCCCCCCCCCCCATGCTCCCTGCAGGGCCATTTTGTGCCTTTGCCTCTCTCGCAGCGTGGCATCTGCCCAGGGACCGTCCTTCCCGTCCAATCCTTGTGCAAACACATCCTTAATCTGACCATCAACTGCATCCCGTTTGATGAGATTCCCCCCTCGCCTTGTGTTGGGCTGGGCAAGTGAGCTGCTGGCAGCTTCCAAGGACGAGAGGATGGAGCATTTAGCTCGGCACTAATGAGCTTCCCTGCTAATTACATTGAGGCATTCCCGGCTTGAAGAACAGGCAGCATTCCCTGCCTTGGCCTGGCTGGAAAGGGGCTGGGCTGCTGCAGCCTTGCAGTGCGGGGCTGAGATTTGCCTGGAGGCTTTAGGGGATGCTCTGGGAGAGCTCCTTCCTTCCGTTTCCCACTTTCCCCCCAAATTTCCCACTTTTTTTCCCTCATTTTTCCTCCCCAACCCCCAAATTTCCCACTTTTGTCCCCAAATCTCCCCCCTCCCATTTCCTGTTCCCTGGGATGCTGCGTGCCTCCTGCTGCTCTGTAATGGACAGGGGAGCATCATTTATTCATGTTCACCAGCACCAGCTCCTATTTATTGCCATGAAAGAGCTCAAGGAGCATTCAAAGGTGACAAAGGCTCCGTCGCCCTTTGCTTCAGCTCCTTGTCCCCTCCATCGCTGCTCCTGTTTGTCCCTCTTCATCCCGAAGCTCAGGCGTGCCTCTCTCATGGCTTCTCATGGGTTGGGTTGGAAAGGACCTTAAAGCTCATCCAAGCTCCAACTCTGTCCCATGGACACCTTCCACTGGAGAAGGTCACTCCAAGCACCTTCCTTGACCACTGCCAGGGATGGAGCATCCAAACCATCTCCATTCATCCTAATGTCCCATCACCTTCACAGGGAAGAACTTCCTTCTCTCCAACCTAAACCTCTCCTGTTTCAGTTTCAATCACCCCTTGTCCTATTGCTCCAGCCCTTTACAAGCCCACATGGTGCTTATGGAGCAGATCCAGGCGTTCCCGGCTGCTGATGCCAGAGGGAAGGAATCAGGTACCAGAGTTAAATCCTCTTCTTCCAGCAAGCGGATGCTGGGCACAGACACCAGCTGGGCTCTGCTGGTCCCTGTCCCTGATGGGACCTGCTCCAAATTCCTTGCTGGAATAGAGCCAGTCATGGCAGGCAAAGCATCAGCAGGGATCAGGCCTTGGATACAGGACTGGCCTGGTGGTACCCAGCCAAGGAGCTGCTCTTCCCCTCTGCAGCATGGCATGAGATAGGGAAGTTACATTTCCAAGCTTCCAGCACGTTTGTCCTGGTGGGATGTTGGTGTCTTTTTTCCCTTTGTGATGGATAATCCCCACTTGCTCTGCACATTCCAGATGATGGGAGCTGCGGAATGTCCGGAGCTGGAGCTCAGCCCCTTATCACTGTGCCAAGGGCTTCAGTTGGCCCATTCAATCTTCAGACAGAAAGTTCCAAATCCATTGGGAAAACACATTGGGAAGGATTATGGGAGAGAGCTTGGAGAGGTCTCCGGCCTGGTGTGAACTCATGGAATCCTGTCATTGGCTTGGAAGGAACCCTTACCCCCCCTTTAATAAGCAGGGATTGAATAAAGAGATGGATGAGGAGCGCCTTTCCCAAGGCTGGAAAAGGGGTCAGAAGGACCCTGCTCCCACCCAGCACAGCCTGGCAGGGCGCTGCCTTCACCTGCACCATCCTGCTCAGGCTGTAGCCCTCCCTGATGCTCAGCTGCATCCCAGGGCTCCAGGGTTTCCATGACAACTCCCTGAGCATCCCTGCGGCTGCTGCTGCTGCTGTGGAGAGCTATGGGGACCTGCAGGGACCTGTGTGGCACTGTCTGCTCTGTGTGTGCTTGGGGGGGCTCGGCAGCTTTGGTGGGGTATATATATACACACACATATGTAATACATAGATGTGTGCATATCTATAATAGATGCGTGTATAGATATACACATAGACACATCCATTTATTATATAGGATCCTGGAATGGTTTGGGTTGGAAGGGACCCTAAAACCCATCCAGTTCCAACCCCCTGCCCTAGGCAGGGACCCCTTCCCCTAGCCCAGGTTGCTCCAATGTGGCCTTAAACGCTGCCAGGGATAAATGGAATTCCATGTATTCCATGTCCATATGAACATGTTCTGTGCAGCTCCGGGAAGGAGAACAGGGGGATTTGCTTACAGCACTTGGGCATCATGAGGATGGGATGCTCAAGGGTATCCAAGCCTTAGAGCAGCTCCAGTGCCTAAAGGGGCTACGGGAAACCTGGAGGGGGGCTTTGGATAAGGGATGGAGGGACAGGACAAAGGGAATGGCTTTGACTGCCAAGGGGGAGATGGAGATGAGTTCTTCCCTGTGAGAGTGATGGGACACTGGGATGGGTTGAATGGAGAAGGTTTGGATGGACCAGCCCTGGTAGTGCTCAAGGCCAGGTTGGAGCACACTGCTCTATGGGAAGGACCCCGTGCCCATTGCAGGGGTTGGAGCTGGAGGAGCTTTGGGATCCCTTCAACCCAATCCATTCCATGCCCGTGGGTGGTTCGAACCCCATGGATCCCATTGGGATGCTCCATCCATCCCTGCTTCCTGCCGGCTGCAGGGGACAGGCAGGAAGGAGCTGCCTGCACTTGTGTTCATGGCTCTGCCTGCTGCAAGGACTCAAACCATCACCTGGGTTCACAGCAGTGCAGAGCCTTCCCCTGCTCAATGGCCCTCCGAGGCAGCTGCTGACCATTATCCCGATCCATAGCAGCTGGTGCTGCATTCCCAGCGCTCCCGAGTGCAGCCGCAATTAATCAGAGTCTATTTATGGCAGGCTATTCATCAGAAGGGAAGAAATCATCCCCATTGTGATGGGAGACTTTAATGTCCACACATTGAGAAGCAAAACCCATCAAGCTGCTTCCAAGCTGCGCCAACATCCCGCTGCTGTGGAGCAGGGAATACATTTCCATACTAATGACCTGAGGGGCTTTTATTGCTTCCAGGGAATGTGATGCTCATGCACAATGAGCCCCTGGTTCCATCAGGATGAGCTCCTGGGGGGGGGCAAAGCAGGATGGGATGGGGTTTGGGTTGGGTGGCTTTGCCTTAATGTGAATTGAATGGTGCTCAGCAGTGCCAAGGGCCTGGTTTCAACGTGGGTCCTTGCTCTGGTCCATGATGCGCTTGCATTGACCACCGTGAATGTGTGGATGGGGTGAAAGCATCCTGAGCTTCCTTCCCCATCGAGTTGGATTTGGGACATGGATTTGGGGCCCCACGGCAAGGGCGTTGGGAATGGATGGCCTTCAAGGCCTCTTCCAACCTATTCTATCCTCCTATGAAGAGTAACCTTGCTTATGAAGCCTCTGCTCCCTCTCATCTCCTCTTGGCCCTCTTTGAGCTTAGGCTCATCCAATGGGATGGGTTGGAAGGGCCCTTTAGGGATGCTCCAGCCCAAGCCCCAATGCAGTGAGTGGGAGCATCACCCAGATCACATTCCCCTTGGAGATAACCACGTCTGAAAGGCAGAGGTGGAGAAAAGAGGGGGTTATGGAGGGGAAAGCACCAGGTTTGTGATCCCAAGTTTGGGAATCATGGCCCATTCCTCCTTACCCAGCACCTCCACGTGGTTGCTTGGTGGAGGATCCCCTTCCCTTCTTGCCTTGCCTGGATGAAGGGGGTTCAAAAGCCTTTGTGCTTATTCATTGGGACTCGGGACTCGGAATTCCCAGAGGATTTCCACAGCTCCCATCCCAATCTCTCCTCTTTCACCTTCCAACTGCTCTCCTCTGGGTTTGCTCGGTGTCCCCATCCCAATGGCTTTGGTACCCTCCGCATCCCCCTTTCCCGGCTGCATTCCACTACCTGGAATTGCAGATGGGAAGGGGATGGTTTGAACTGCTTTTTCCTGGGTTTCTTTGGCTCCAAACAGCAGGAATGGGATCAGGAACAGTGTTAATGGAGCGATTTGGAGCCCTCCTATGCTGGGGCTTTGTTCCTCCCCTCTCAGCAGTGAAATAACCCCACAAGGTACCCCCCCTCCCACCAGATCCCACCTCAACCCCTTAATCCTTAATAAACCACAGGGAAATGGCAACACCGCATTCCTGGAAGGTCTCAATCCATAACTCCATGGATGGATGCTCTTGGCACAGGCACCGCTATGCATCCCCTTGGGTCTTGGCCACCTTTATCCTCCTTGGATGATGCTGGGAGCGATGTGGGTACCACTGGCTCCGGCCTTGGCTCATCCCAGCCCTTCCCATGGGGATGTTGAAGCTGTGATTTAAATCCATCCTGCGCTGGTGGGTTTATTTCCATCATCTCTTTGGATCTGGCTCTCACCTCAGCCTGCTGAGAGGCAGGACAGCTCTTGAGCTGCAAAGCTCTTGCTAATTGCCTGCTAGGGAAGGTGAGTCATTCCCAAGCTGTTCCCTACTGCCTAACCCAGGAACCAGCATCAGCCCAATGCTATTCCAATGCTGCCGGGGGGGAGCACTCGCAGGTTGGAGTCTTGAGGATGGCTCCAGGACCCTCGTAAAGCCAAACGTGATGCTCCATTGGGGGGGGATGCGGAGATGCCACATCAGGCTCCCCATCCCCAAAGCCTTTATCCCACCCCTTTGGTACCCAAACTCAGCCCCGAGCCCTCAAAGAAAGGCTCCTACTGCAGTTTGGGGGGTGCAGCAGTGGATGGGGGGGCACTGCAGTATCTCTGTGCAATGAGGGGGGGGGTGGTACTTGTCTCCGGCTCAGTTCAGGGCTTATTTATGAGCGTTGGAAGGGGGAACGTGCCTGAAATCCCTGCCCATGGTGACGATGCACTTCGCAGGGAAACCTTCGGTGCCGAAGAGGCGTTTTGCAGCATCAGAAGCAGGAAGCGCCTGGGGCTGACTCAGCCTGAGCTCAGCTCCACATCCATCCCCGCGCCTTGGGGGTGATGGATGGGGAGGGAAAGGGGGCAAACCCCCCCCATTCTGCACATAGGAGAGAGATGGGGATCTGCTCATCCCCCCCACCTTTTGCAATGGGGGAGCAAAGCCCTTTCCCTGCTTTGATCTCACATCCCTCTCCCCCCCCCCCCCCCAGGCTCTGCTGCTGGAGCCCCCCACTTCAGGCTGGTTTCAAGCCAAGGCACCAGCTGATATCCCTTTATTCCGCATCTCAGATCACACACAGCTTAAACCAAACCCATGGAGCTCCCCATCCTCAGTCCATGAGGGGATGTGCTTAAGGATGCTCCAAAAGCCCTCTTTGAGGAATCATCTCCCTGTGGATCCAAGGAAAACAACCCCATCCTCTGCCACGTTGGGAGCATCACCCGTAGCTAAAGGCAGAAGATGGAGGAGCTTAAGAGCATCACAAAGGTGAGCTTGGTCCAGCCACAATCCAGGGCTCCCCGTGGGTTTTAAGCTGAGTTTTGGGGGATACATCCCCAACCTCACCAGCATCAGGGGCCTGAGAGGAGCATCCCCAAGGACACGGGGTTGGATGATGGATTGATGGAGGAAGAGCTTCCAAACATCTCCTGCGAGGCATAGGTCAGGTAGAGGAAGCCATCCTCATCCCGGTTGTCCTGGTAGAGCTCCTGCATGGTGATGGACATGTTGGGCAGCCCCTTGTTGTTCACCAGCAGGTAGAAGGTCTGGGATGAGGTCAGGTAGAGCCGTGTCCTGCAGGGATGAAGGGGAAGGCAAAGTGTGGGTGAGCATTGCCCAGCACCAGGAGTATCCATAGGGATGGAGCTGCACCTCTGGTGTTTAATGGCTCCTTCCAATAGGACTGAGCTTCAGGGGAGGCTCCATCCATGGGGATGGAGCTTCAGGGGAGGCTCCATCCATAAGGATGCAGCTCCAGCTCCGGTGTTTAATGGCTCCTTCCAATGGAACTGAGCTTCAAGGGAGGCTCCATCCATAGGGATGGAGCTTCAGGGGAGGCCCCATCCATAGGGATGGAGCTGTAGCTCTGGTGTTTAATGGCTCCTTCCAATGGGACTGAGCTTCAGGGGAGGCTCCATCCATAGGGATGCAGCTCCAGCTCAGGTGTTTAATGGCTCCTTCCAATGGGACTTCAGCATCATGGCCCATCCCAAGCACAGAGGGCCAATTGCCACCTCTCACCCCAGCAAGGGTAGGGGAACACTGCTGTAAATGCCAATTGCAAAGGCTCAGCTGCATTCGGCTGAGCTTAAAGAGCTGCTAACCCCTTCCCCAGTGGAGCAGCCAAAGGAGCTTCCATTGCCAGATGGGTCCTAAGCCTTACACTGACCCAAGACCATGGACCCCCACTCACCGCAGGGTGACCACAAAGTGGGACAGGGGCAGATCCTGCGACACCAAATACTTGGTCCTGGTGAGGGGAGGCAAAGTCTTCTCCTTCTGGTAGCGCTCCACCACCACCTACATCAGGGATGAGATGCTGGGGGGGGGATCAGGGGCTGCAGAATGGAACCCTAAAGCCTTTTTAACGGGGGCTCCCCCCCGCTTCGGAGGTGCAGAGGGAGGGGATGAGGCCTCACCGGGATCCTGTTGGGGTACTTCATCCGGATCTCGGCCGCTTCCTGCATCCTGGAGGCTGTGGAAGAGAAAGGGGGAAGTGAGCGGAGCCCATCCCGGGGTCCCCGCGGGCCCTCTGCCCCAGGGCCGCACCGAGGCTTCGGCTCTGCTTGAAGGGGGGGGAGCTGCTGCCGTCCGGATGCATCCTCAGGAGGGAGGGGGCTGCGGAGGAGCTCCTGATATGGGATGGTCCTGATCCACCTGGGATGTTGGGGGAGGAGCTGGGGGGTGGGAGGGAGCGGGGGGGGTGATGGGAGGGAAGGGAAGGGGAAGGGGAGGGGAGAAAGGAAAAAGAGAAGAGGAAAGGGGAAAGGGAAAGAGGAAAGGGAAAGAGGGAAGGGGAAAGAGAAGGGGAAAGAGGGAAAAGAAAAGGGAAAAGAGAAGAGGAAAGAGGAAAGGGAAGGGGAAAGGGAAGGGAAAAGGGGAAAGGAAAAGGGAAAAGAGAAGAGGAAAGAAGAAAGGGGGAAGAGGAAAGAGAAGGGGAAAGAGGGAAGGGAAGGGGAAAGGGAAAGAGGAAAGGGAAAGAGGGAAGGGGAAAGAGGGAAAAGAAAAGGGAAAAGAGAAGAGGAAAGAGGAAAGGGAAGGGGAAAGGGAAGGGAAAAGAGGGAAAGGAAAAGGGAAAAGAGAAGAGGAAAGAGGAAAGGGGGAAGAGGAAAGAGAAGGGGAAAGAGGGAAGGGAAGGGGAAAGGGAAAAGAGAAGGGGAAAGAGGGAAGGGGAAAGAGAGAAAGGAAAAGGGAAAGGAAAAGGGAAAAGAGAAGAGGAAAGGGGAAAAGGAAGGGGAAAGGGTGAAGAGGAAAGGGAAGGGAAAAGGGGAAAGAGAAGGGGAAAGAGACAAAGGAAAAGGGAAAGGGAAAGGGGAAAGAGAGAAAGGAAAAGGGAAAAGAGAAGGGAAAAGGGGAAAGAGAGAAAGGAAAAGAGACGGGAAAAGGGAAAGAGAGAAAGGAAAAGGGAAAAGAGGAGAGGAAAGAGGAAAGGGAAGGGGAAAGGGAAAGAGGGAAGGGGAAAGGGGGAAAGGAAAAGGGAAAAGAGAAGAGGAAAGAGGAAAGGGAAGGGAAAAGGGGAAAGAGAAGGGGAAAGAGAAGGGGAAAGAGGGAAGGGGAAAGAGAGAGGAAAAGAGAAGGGAAAAGGGGAAAGAGAAGGGAAAAGAGGAAAGAGAGAAAGGAGAAGGGGAAAGGGAAAGGGGAAAGAGAGAAAGGGAAAGGGAAAGGGGAAAGAGAGAAAGGAAAAGGGAAGGGAAAAGGGAAAAAGGAGAATGAGGGAAAGGAAAAGAGAAGGGAAAAAGGAAGAGAGAGGAAGAAGAAGGGGAAAGAGAATAGAAGATGGAAGGGAAGAGAGGAGTTGGGGTTTGCTCCTCCGGCAGCCCCATGCAGGAGGTGGGTGAAGTATTCCACCATGGATCACACCATAAGCCATGGGCTGAGGCTGCAGTGCGCTGATGGAGGGGGGGTCCCTCTCTTCCCTCCCCTGTGGGATGATGCAGGATAACCCCCTGGCCCAGTGCATCAATCCTGCCCGGCCCCGCATCCTTTATCCTGACCCCTTCATTCCGGCAGATGGATTTAATGAGGGCTTTGGTGTCGGGGGGGATTATGCCATTGAAATCCCATTTGTTTTGTTATTCCCTGGTTTTAAACCCCCTTCTCTCCTTATTCCCTATTTTTCCAAGCCCATTTGTCTCGTTATACCCTTTCCCCCCCTCCCCTTTTCCTTTCTCTTCCCAAACCATTCCTGCATCCTCCATGGGCTGGGAGGGAAGGGAAGGGAAAAGGGGAAAGGGAAGGGAAAAGGGGAAAGGGAAGGGAAAAGGGGAAAGGGAAGGGAAAAGGGGAAAGGGAAGGGAAAGGGGAAAGGGAAGGGGAAATGGGAAAGAGAGAAAGGAAAAGGGGGTCTCTTTCCACCCCTCAAAAGGGAGGAGGCAAAGGCATTGGAGCTCCTTCAGCCTTCAATCAGCCTCATTTCCATAAGCTCATTGGGATAACAGGGATAAAGGGGTCTGGAGCTGCTGGAGGAATGGGATTAGGGGGAATGCTCCTCACCGAGCATCCTGGCTGCATCCACTGCTGTTATCCTTCACCATCCCGGTTGGGCTCATCCCTATGGTGCTTTGAGCATCCCAATCCCAACCCCTGCGCTTTCCCCCTCCTGTTTTGTGTTCATCCTTCATCCCTTTTACCACTGTGCAATGGATGAAACTTCATCCTGGGACGTTTACATGGGATTCACAGTGGGATTTCAGGGTGGGGGGGTACCGCATGTTTTCCTCTTATCAATAAGCAGATAAATAACGAAGCACCTCTCCATTTGCCCCTGAAAAGGATTGATTCCGATGCTCCGAGTTCCATTCTGCTCCCAGGATGTGCCAATGGCTTGTCTGGGAGCAGAAAAGGAGCTGGGAATTGAAAACACCCCCGAAAAGCTCCGTTTTCAACGGGTTCATTAATGGTGAGCATCTATTATTGATCAGTTTAACACCCAACCAATGCTGCAGGGCTGGAATGTCATAGCAATGCGATGCTATTCATTAGCAGGAGGTAATTCGTTAGGGATGAAGGGAAAGGGGTTTTCCATAGGTTGGGAGTGGGTTTGCCATCCGCATCCCCTCTGCTGCAGTGGGGTTTGCATTGGCTTCCCGAGGGAAATGGAATACCTATGGCTGGAATGAACATATCCCTTAAGATTTCTCCCTGTTCCAGCTAATGTGTGTCTGTTTTAGACAAGATTGCCACATATTCTAGTTCAGATGCATATATTATGCATTAAATTCCTACATAATTTGGCTAATAAATCTGGATTCTAGATGAGGTTTCTATATATGTATATATTATAGGCAAGATTACTATAGACCCTAACTAATATGTATATATTATCTATATTCTATAGAATAATATCTATTATATATTATATACTTATTATATTAATAGTATTTATATTCTATAATTATATATTATAATAATATATTATGGGTAATATTTCTCTATAGTCTATATTGGCTGTATTCTAGATGAGGTTTTGATCCACCTTATGGCTCTATGGGCCACAGCAGGTATCTACCACCAGAGCCCTGGGGAGGAACCAGGGATGCATCATTCCCAACAAGGGACAGGGGGATGAGGCCCGGAATTCCAGCTCTTATCCCCTCCACAGGCTGTTTGAGCGCCGCTAACCACGCGGTCCCATGGGGATGCAGCTGGGAATGGGATTGGATGGGATGCAATGGGGATGAGGATGGAGACAGGGATGGAGCTCCCGTCGCCCGCTGCTTCCCTGCCCTAATGAAGCCTCAATTATGGAGCTCCCGCTGGTTTTCCCTTAGGAGGGAAGTCCAGCACCACCCCAGGGCTCTGCAGTGAGCAGGATCCGTGCCGGAGCCCAGGGAAGGGCATGGATTTGCTGATGCTTTCGTGACAAAGCAGAGCCCCAGACAATCCCACCTGGAGCATTGGGAATACGGGAACACTTTGGATCCCCCTTTTGAATGGTACCCAAAGGAGCTGCAGGCTCTTCCCCCCTCCTTCCCAGCCCCTCCGACTCCATCCCAGACGGGATCAGGGCGGAATAACCAATTGTCCTCCTGTTAAGGCTGAGCCTGCAGGAGAATTCCAATGAGCTGGAAAAACCCAGGCTGCAGGATGAGTGATCCCAGGCTGTTCTGCAGAAGAGATTCTCCATGTGGGAGGTTGTTAAAGCTCTGGGTTATGGGGGGGTTTATCACACACCCCCCTTCTGGTATAGCCCAAATAGGGCTGCCAAGGATAAGAACATTGGGTTGGGGGCTTATTCCCACCTAATGCACCAACTGAAGGCACCTCCACTGCATCCCTGTATCCCTGCATCCCCGGGTCCCCCTCTAAGGATACCCAAGCTTGAGGGATGCAAGGGAAGGTGACCAAGCGCTGTCGGTGGCATTATCCTTGGGGAGGATGTGGGATGGGGATAAGGATAGGAAGGGGGGTGGGTTGGACAGGATGGGATGGAAATGGAGGTGGGATGGGGTTGGATAGGTTACGGATGGGATGGGGATGGGGTGGGATTTGATAGGACGGGATGGGATGGGGGTGAGAAGCAAGCCCCTGGTTGTTCCCTGCTCCCTTTGCACTGCAGCACCAATACCCACCCCATGCCTCCTGCAGAAGGGACACCAGAGTCTTCTTCTCTCCCCATTCCCATTGGGATGTCCCTCCCAATGAGCTCTCTGGGACCATTGGAAGCTTTATTCTGCCCATGGTGATGCTGCCTGCAGAGTCCCCGGCAGCAGCGGTCCCTCCATCCCTTTCTCCCTTCCCCAACCCATCAGTTCCACGTCTCCTCCATCCCCTCACGCATCCACCGGCAATTGATGGGTGGGAGAAACCATCAGGAGCCCCATCAAACACCAGAGACCGCTTTTATTTGCCACCAAACTCAAGATGGGAATTCCAAGGAGGAGAACCAAAAACCCAACCGAGCTCCAACGGAGGCCAACGCCGTTCCACGCGCCACGGGCCAGGAGCCAACGGAACAGTCCAAACCATGGAAACCAAAGAGGAATAAAGGAGGAAGAGGTGGGAATGCATCAAACCAAAGAGCTGGGGATGGAGCGCGGAGGCACCGGCTCACAGCTCCCCCGAGGTCTTTATGACATGGAAGAGGGTGACATTGTAGATGACCTGGTGGCCGTTGTTCCAAGTGTAGAGCACCCTCTCCCGCGGGTTGTAGTCCAGCATGGATATGTGGGAATACTGATTGTGGAAGGGAATATCCGTGTACTCATAGGTGGAAGTGTTTGTGTAGTAGGCAAAGTAGATCTTGGCACCAGCGAGGTGGGAGTTGGTGACGTAGAGTGTACCACAGATGATGAAGGACTCCCCGGCGCTGCGTTTTGGGTACCCCGTGTCCCAACTCCTCAGCACCTCCAACGTCTGCGGATCCACGCGGCTCACCACGATGTTACCGGCGTTCTGGTTCGTGGTGTACACTGCCCAAAGCCCGTTCTCATCCACCATGAAGTCGATGTCAGAGAAACCCCCCCAGGAGTAAGGGAAAGTGTTGTTGTAACCGGCGCCGGCCAAGCTGCGTTGCACCAGGACGCTGCGGGAGCGGAAGTGGTACTTCACTGCGATGTTGCTCTGGTATTTGTTGTAGTAGAGGGAACCGTTGTACACCACGTGCCCCGTGCCGGCCCACGGGTGAGGCAGGAGGTGTTGGACGAAGTTCTGCCCCATCACGAAGTCGTTCATGGTGCGGAACTCCAGCACGCGACGGCCCTTGTAGTAACCGTCCATGTACCATACCTGCAGTGGAGAGGGGCAGGATGGGGCTCCCATCCCGAGCATGGGGAGAGGGGGATGAGGGCTGTGTGTGTGTGTGTGTCCTACGTGTGTCCCTGCCCAACACGTGCAGCCGCATGGCAGGGAGTGTGCAATGTGAGCGTGCATCAGTGTTTGGGCATCAGTGTGTGTGCGTTAATGTGTGTGCAATGTGTGTGCATCA